>NDXB01020721.1:28593-57686 GCA_002631895.1 Agapornis roseicollis | reverse complement strand
CCCCCCCCCCCCCCCCCGAAACAAAGTTCATTTTCCAAAGTGCCAAATTCATGTTCATTCTGACAAAAATGGCTACCTTGAAAACTGAGCCTAATTATTGCAGCCACCAGCACAGACCCGGGGACTTCAAGGCCCGAAACAAAACAGAGCAGCATGTTTTATTTATAAGAACGCCGTACTAAGATTGTTCATTACTTTCACTCTCGAATTGTTATGAGAAGGCTCAGGTTTTATTCACACCGCACGTATTTGTAATGCACACTGGAATTAAGAAGTTCTATAAAAAGCAGATTACAGCTTTTAAACCACTGCTTTAGCTTGGACACTCCAAGGGTCCCACCTAATCTGCATGCATATATAGGCACATTTTACTTAAAATCTACAACCCTTTGTGTTTGCCTTCCCTTTTTTCTTTCCTTGATACTGGAACAGAAATGGCTTGAATTCACCACTGCGAAAGCATTGTGGGAAAAGGGGGGGTTCTTTCTCTCCTCCTGGTCTTCACCTTTCTCTTCTCTTGGCTGGGGGTACAAATGGGCTGCCCTTTAGGATGAATTGGCTTCAACATCACTCAGCAGCCAACTGCCCATTTAGGCTTTTACTTGCTTATCCCAGCCCTTCTGCTTATATTTAACACTGCTCAGGTCAAAAATAAACTGACTGACCTTGCTTAGATCCCAGTTTAGCTTTTGAATTGCTAATATCCATCTACACAAAATATGCCTCTTAAGAGGTGTCATGGCATTTACTGATCTTTGTTCACACATATATTCCTAGGCAAAGTGACAGCTGCACAGCAAGTACATCAGTTATCCGGTTACCATTTATGCTCAGCATGCAAAAGATCTCCAGAAATTGCCACTGGTACTGGTTTTGACCTGTGTCCTCTCCCTGTGCTCCCCTTCTACTTTACCAAACATATTTAATGGATTAGCAATGACATTCAGTAAGAAAAAAAGGCCATGTAAAACAAGAACCAAAGAAACCATGCTTGTCTGGCCCATGCGGTTAAGACACATTGCTGTCTCCTTCCAACATTCAAGGCGTCGTCCAACATTGGTCCAGGTTGGACAAAGCCTTGGGTGCCATGGTTTAGTGTGGGGTATCCCTGCTTATGGCAGGGGGGCTGGAACTGGATGATCTTAAGGTCCTTTCCAACCCTAACTATTCTATGATTCTGTGATTCACAACCTCCCTGGCCAACCCATTCCAGTGCCTCACCGCCATCACAGGAAACAATTTCTTCCTTAGATCCAATCTAAACCTCCCCTGTTTAATTTTGAACCCATTACCCCTTGTCCTGTCACTGCAGTCCCTAATGAAGAGTTTCCCCCAACATACCTACAGGCCCCCTTCAGATATAGGAAGGCTGCTCTGAGGTCTCCATGCAGCCTTCTCTTCTCCAGTCCAGGTTCTCTATTTTCTTTTCACTTTCCAACAGAGTACACCAAGTGATGAAACTATTCCCAAGAGCAGGGATTATGAGCCAAACTGTTGTAATAGAAAATAGTAAAGAAGCAAGTACGGGCTGCACCCAGAAACCAGTGCAGGCAAATACTAGCTGGAATCTAACATATAAAATGAAATATTCCTCTTGGAAAGAAACAGTTTTATAGACTATCAGGAGCCCTTTGTGTTGCACAATTGCTCTCCTGACTGGCTCAGCTACACTCAGGGGCTCCAGAAAACCTACTTTGACATAGTTTTGATTTAATCTTCCAGGAACAAAGCAATTCTTTTCTCCAATGTTTTTAAGAAAAGGAACCAGCATTTTAGATGTTGGTTTCATTTATGCACTGCAACTATCCCATGGGGCTTTTTTCCCCCCTGTTTCTTAAATGGATGAACCACTCTTTTCATAATTTGCATCATGCCTGCCTTTCTCTTCAAGCTCCTGACAAGTTCTTTCTGCATTTCCTGATTATACAGTCATACAGCTTGAGGAGGTGATTTGGTCAGGTGAAGGAAGAAGAAAATCAACTTGATTTTGCATCAGGTAAAACAGTGAGTTACATCCTCCTGTAAAAGAGAAAACTGTCTAGATCTGATGCTGCTTGCAAAGCTGTCCCTTATTCTGAAAGCTGACTTGGTGCTTCTGCTTAATGTTTGCACACTGGAAACTGAATCTGAGTAAATTTAAAAGGCTGGTAAGCCTTTGCTCCCACTGTTCAGTAGAGGAGACGGAGCTGAACGCAACAGCAGGATACCCTGATGCTAGCCTCTTGAAGGAGCCTACTTTCCACAGAGGCAAAATAAAAAGCAAAACCAGTCCTGTGAGATAAGAAAAATGAGGAAAAAACCCCACTGGCTTTGACAAGTAGAAGTAAAATAAAGAGCAGAACATAGAAATGGCAAACTCCCTCCACGTACAAGAAAGTGTGAACGCTGTCAAAATAACAGTTTAGAAAGTAATTTAGGTTCAGTGGTCATCAGTGATTTTCCTACCTGCATCTGCTGCTGGTTCTCCTCTTCAATGGTTTTATTAATTTGGCAGAATTGTATGCTTCCAGAGGGAAGAAGCCTTGCTGTTATCACCCCCTGGAGAAACTACAGAGAGAATTCCAGGCTGTGCGCACGCAAAGAGATAGAAGACTGTGGAAAGAAGTAAATGGGAAAAAAACACATTTATTTGTTGTTTCCCACAGCACAACGAAGTTAAACACTAGCAAATGTAAAAAATGTGATACATGGAAATGTAGGGAAGTATAATCAGTCCAATTGCTTAAAACCCTGTCTTGGAGGAGTGATAGAATAGCTACTAACTGCTTCCTCCTTGGTAACAATAAATATGTAATTAACAGCAAACTGTTCTGTTGATCTTTTATATTGTTTAATGCTGCCAGTGGGATGCATTTCAAAAACCTTTCATTCAGCTTGTTCTTAACAGGGTTTGGAACATTTACATGAAAAATAAACTGGGTACTTTTCCAAAAGCATGCCATTGTTGATTTTCCACAGGAATACCCTGTGTCCTATAAAGCAGGTGTTGCTGTAGCATGTTGGAAATGAAAGGCAACATTTCAGAGTCTGTTTAAGAGATATGTATGCTACAGTGCCTCACTGAGTTCATGCAAGAGAGCTTCTTTCTGATGCTTTAATTGGCACTTAGCTTCTTTTACAGCTTGTTCACCTAGACGGCCTCCACGAAGTAGTCACTTAAAGCATAGCTTAGAGTATTATAAAACACATCTTTACAGGAAATAAGAACATCCATTTGATAATTGCCATGACAACTCGGCCATGTTAGATTTAAAAATCATTAGTTTTGTATCTGTGAGATGCTGAATGCTTTCCCACTTCTGGGCATTCACAGCAACGAGGAGTGTTTGCTAAACCACCGGAGAGACCTTTGTCAATGTGAGCTGCTTGAGGCTGAAATTAGCTGCAGCCGCTGTGGGTAGCACAGAGGCTGTGGGAAGCAGAGGCATCATCACCTGGGAAAGCTCACCCTCAGACTCTCAGCCATATGCATAACTACAACAGAAATTATTCACAGGTTGATTGGACCGAGCGGTATATTCCACACACTCACATTACAAGCCAGATCACAATGACTCCATTTGGAGCGGGAAAACGCTCTTCAGTTGCAGACCTACAGATGCAGGAAGAGCAGTGAATAATGCAACGAGCAACAATCAGAAAATACTTGTTCAAGAAACCCAAAATACTGCTTAGGAGCATGCTGACTGCTGAGTCTTCTCGAGAAAAGGAAGATGGGAAAGCAGAGGAAGAGGATGGCAGGCTTGAAGGTGCGCAGAGGAAAAGACGTCTGCCTCCTAGAGAAAGGATTTCATAGGTTTCCAGATGGCCAGGGAATAACTGAAGTGTGATCTCATTCACTTTAGAGTAATTGCTTTGCGATTCTCTCTTCTAGGAAAGCTGGAATTCAATTCTTTGGTACCATTTTCCAGTGACAACATGTTTGCAATTAGGACGCTTGCATTTGGAGGAGAGGTGGGGCTCTGGTTGGTTGGTTGGTCTGGTTTGTTTTAAGGGAAGAGGAAAGTGATGGGGAAGGAAAGAAGGAAATAAACATTCGTTCACAGGAAGGAGGATTTCCTTCTTTCAAAGCTGTTTTTCACTGCTGCTGTTAAAATTCAGGTCCCTCGCCAGGGAGGAATCAGTTGATCAAATTAGGAAATGTCCATATTCTTCAACTGAAGATGTTCAGAAGAACTGTATGTACTAAAAACCTAATACATCCAGTACGTTTTCATTCTGGTGTTTATACTTTAACCTGAACCACTCTCTCTCTACTCCTCTTGCATTTACCAGTCCCAAAAGCAATCACTGCAGTCTCCCTTGCTAAACAAGTGTTTGCTTTGCAATAAGGTATCTCTAAATAGGGATCACACATCACTGTTGATGCTGTTTTTAAACAGTCTTAAGAGTCTGCAAGGATAGAGAATGTTTATGAAGAAAGTTAGAAGTTACACAATAAAATACTACTGATTTTTATTGGCAAATAAGCTTAGCTCGCCTTTGTAAACAACAAGCACATACTAAACAGCAATATGACCATGCCCACGACATAGAAAATTAGTGCCAACAGGTTGATACGGCATACCAATCTTCAGCTGTACTTTTGCTGTCTAACTTCATTCACTGGAGCTCTTTTTAATGATGATTGAGATGGATACAGGCTATGAAAGAGAGTACAGCAAATTGTTATAACCTTCTCTTTGGAGGGTGGATTTTACACACCCCTTTAGATAGTTACAAGCATGTATAATGTTTCTTCATACATGAAGGGCTGTGCAATGGATTACCACAGTTTTGATTTATTTACCTTCTAACAAAGCACTAGCACATCACTTTGCAATGCGCAGCACCCGGTAGCTACAACATTAAACAACTTCCTCAAAAAATGACCTGCTATTCAAAGCCAATGTAGAATCTAAAGTTTCTTCTCATCTTTGCAGTACTGTTTTCAAGTGGATGATTTACATGGCTCTGAATTACATGGGACTACAGCAAAAGAATTGTATGGTCTGTATTCAAACTATCCAGCATGCATAACTAGCAGATATCATAAAGAAATACAGCACAGCCACAGGCTGTGACTCAAAGACGCTGATCTGATTCATACAAATGAATTTGCTAACTCAACCTGACAACTCAACTGATTAGACAAATAAAGTTGCTTGGATAACTCCAGTGTTGATAATAACATTCTACAAATAGGACAGCTGTATTCCAAACGGCAAGTGGATGTACTATTGCAGATCATTAGAGATCATGGAAAAGTTTGTACAGCAGCCAGAGAAAAAGCAGGTATTTAATAGAAGAGTCTCTCTTCTCTTGCTCTTTTTTATACTCATGATTTCTAGGCGATACACACCTTAGCTAACAGACAATTTGATGTATAAGGTAAACTGCTGAGCAGGACACAAGCTGCTGGACATTTTAACTGTGAAGGTGGCAGCACAGGCTAGCCAAAAGAAGCGCAGACGCTGCAAGTGGCACGTGCAATGCTCCTTTCTCCATCCCTCTGAGCTGCTCCCTTAAACCCCTCCTGCCCCTGGGAAGCACATTGTACCCAAGGGATCAGGCAAAGATGAAGGACCAAGGCTGGAGACACTGCAGCAGCCTTGCTCTGCATCAGGGGAGGAGAGAGTGCACAGGCAGTGGTATCAAAGTGGCAAAAAAGGAGACTATTATGGACATCAGAAACTCCAACAAAAAGTGAAATGCGAAGAAAAAGGTTGGGAACTGCTGGTTTCTATCATGCATTGCAAAAAGATGTCAGCAGCCCCCATCAAAGAAGCTCTTGGAACTAAGAGGAGACAAGGCAAAATCTGCAATGTTTCCAATTCCTGCTTGAAATATTTAGCTGCAACCAAAGAGAACCAGAAAGCACTCAAGCTGCTCAAGGGAGAACACTAAGATGAAAAGAGGTATCATTAATATCATTTTGCATACGAATATAAGTACAAGACAGCTCCTGCTCTAAAAAGAAACAGTAATTTTGTCATCTTTAAAATTAATTTTGAAACTCTCCTTGCTTTTACAGAAAGCTTTCCAGAGCAAACTGAAATGGGAAAGGGCTTTGGAATTAAAAATGATTTGAGATGATGAGACAATGCTCAAATGGTGCTGTTACACCTGAAGAGTGAATTAGCCTCATTACCAGGCTCTTGTTTTATTTTTGCCTTCATTGGCACTGAATTTTTAAGAGCAGTTTTGCAAAAAATCATCAGAAATAGTGTCCCTTTCTTTCAAAAGCTGTCATTGCCACCAGAAAGTCCAAACTACGCGTGAACTGTCAGGGAAAACTAACAGTTGCCGGTGGCTTTGATATGATTCTAAGTTTGAAAAGACTGATGAGATGGTTTAATGAATTCTGGATTGCTCCAATGAGTCTGTTTCAAACCAGAAACCAGCAAAATAAGCAAAATGTGCTAAGTTCAGGATTACTTTTTCCCAAAGCCCCAGATTTTACAGTTGAACCTAAACGCGTTTTGTGTTCCTCTGAATAGTAGAAAACAGCCATCCTTGAGCTGAAGACTGCATGTTAGAAACGGAGAGTGATTACTTTTCCCACCTAACAGCTTAGGCACAGAACTTGAGGTTCCTTTTTTATGCACAAGTTCAAAATGATGCAAAATGCTAACTCGTGTAAAAGGATAACTATGTGCAGTAGTGGGAACCCAAACTTACACTTGTCAGGGCACTGGCAATGCTACATCACGGTCAAGGCCAAATTGAAACAGATATTACAGCTCCACCTACTGAAGCAAGCAGAAAGGATTGCAAAGGGTATAACTGCTCACTGTAATGAACTGGAGCAACTGAGGATCTATGCAGACCCCAAAACATAGTTCTTTGGGTTTGTTTTTGACATAGCCATCTGATCAGCACTTGCGCTCCTACTCAAGATCAAGTGGTGTCAGAGTAAGCCATACAAAAGAATTGGGAGGCAATCAACTTGCCCTGTTCAAAGCAGCAACTTGGTTTTGAAACTGGCATAAACTGCATTGAGTTAATTTCTGCATTTACTTACAGCCATTGACTAGCATGAAAATCAAATTCTGCATCCACAGCTTTCACTTCAGAAGGATGCTGCCACTCTGGGGGTTTTGATGAAGCAACAGATGTTCCATTCAAAGACCATGAAATGAGTAAGTATTTTGCAGCCCTTTAGTTCCATTTGTTGGTGTATGACAGAAACTAAAGACAAGGTTGGTCAATGTGAAGGTCACTTTAGACTGGAGGAATATTTGGGAGGTTAAAAAAGTATCAATCTTTAAAGAAATACAGCTACAGTTTTACCAAATAGACTCTACTCTTTAATGGCAGCAAGTGTGAGTCAAGTATGCTATTTCAATGAATGCAGGTGTCATATATATGCCTTGTTGGTTCAAAGAGTGGCTCAGAGCTAGACATTCTGGTTATTGCAGAAGCCTTTAAGACTTGGCAGATCAGTCAAGTATTTCCTACACACTGGGACCGAGATGACAGGGAGAAATAATTGGAAGATGCTGAAGTGAAACTTCTTAATTAAAAACTAGTGTTTAACACTTACTGAGAAAAGCACAAAGGAACGTGGCATCAAAGAATAATAGTAAGAATATGGACAGCATAAATCTGTAATGCCACCTGAAAGAGCCTTACAATGAGCTGAAACAGTGCTTTCTGAGTCTGAAAGCCAGCACATCTAAATACTGCACCTGAAGCAATGGAGCGTTCAACAACGTGACAGATATAATAGGCAAATGATGAGGCATTTAGTCTAGAGGTTTAACAGAGTCCAAACACCCGCGGAGCACTGGCAACAGCATAACATGAAACATGTGGAACCCAGAATGTCAAACAAAACTATAATTGGCAAAAAAAGAACCTGCATGGAGCATAAACCAAACAAGAAATGATACTGATAATAACTGGAACTTGAATGTATTTCTCATGTTTGCATGCTGTAATTAAACAACCTGAGTGCTGGGGAGATGGTAGCTAAAAAGGAACCATTTAAATCAGTGGGTAGGGAATATGAAGCCAGTCTCCTTGAAAGACAAGACTCAAATGTGTGTATCTTGGTCCTGCATATAGTGTGTTTCGCTTGGCACTTGCTTGTGTAAAGGATTTTTCTTGACAAACAGACTCTGAAGTGCAGACTTGGATCCCAAGCCAGCAAGGAAAGGCAAGTGTGGAAGAAGGTAGCTGATAAGGAGCCAATCCTGAAAGAGCCAAGAGTGAATAAAGAAGGCAGTTTCCACCAACACAGAGTAACCAGCATAAATTGGAGATTTATAGCATAAAGAACCCCTTTTCATCTTTGATCCTTATGGACTCGGTGAATGGAGAAGAGAGCTATAAAGGCAAGTATTAATGTGTTTAACAGTTATAAGAACTGCATTTGTCATGAACTCTTCTGCACTTACATGCTTTATGGAGGATCTAGCTGAAGGACGTGGACAGCAGGCAGGTTTCACATGAACAACAAACATGACCCTCTGTGACATTTCCACTCCTGAAAATGTTACAAGAACAATGCATGAATTAAAAGCAAGAGTAACAAGAATCAATCTGATCGATGTTCCTTTGGCTTACAGCTGCCTCCCTCAACATTTAGTTGTTGAGGTGAAGGGAACAAAAGGGAGCAGGTAAACAGCAGCTGAACCAAGCTCTGATCTCTCGGGTGAGAGAGGTAATATGTGAAGTTGAATAGACTTCATTTCATTGTAGTATCACTTTCTCAATTCGTAACAAAGGTAAGACTGTGGCAGCACGTTATAAGATCTGAAGAGATTCTTATTTCATAGGAAAAATGAGGAAGAGCAAATACAATACGTTAACAAAGAAAATTGGCAATCAGTACTGAAAATAGAACAAATCACATAAAGGTCCATTAAATATGACTGAGAACCAAGATAATGGGCTTAATATTTAAAAGTGATTGAACAAAGAAGGGACATGCAAATGAAATTAATGTAACACTAGAAAAGGATGAGACTCCAAAAATGATGGAACAAGTGAGTATTGTTACTAAATCACATGCTTAGCACATGACAAGAACAGTCAGTTTGGTTTTTGATGGGATGATGCTTTTTGGTCCTTCAAGCATGATTTTAGTATTTACCTAACATCTGCAGTGAGGGTGGCCCAGGATGATTTATTGTTAAAGGAGACAAATCACAAAGGGGTGCAATGTGCGGTGGCACTGCAGCAGCACTGTGGCCCACATGCCCATCAGCCTGGACACTGAAAAATTACATGTGACTTTCAGAGGTCATTTAAAAGATACCAGTCAACTTGCTTTTGGCTGGAGAAACCGAACGGCTCAGGTTCCCCCCATCCTTTCTGGTCCAGAGTGCGTTCCAATTCAAACCAGGAAACCTGCAGTGACTCCTTTCTCGACACTACTTAACAGGCAACCACCTTGAGACTTCAAGCAATGAAAAGGAGCTCCACAGGGCCGGAGCTGGAGATTTCACTATGTGACTACCACAGGTCTTCAACATTCCATTTCTTCAAGCCAGCACTCTTTAGTGTATCTCTTTATTCCTCTTAACTTTGTGCTCAGCATTTAACAAGGTGTCACCCACACTTTGATGTCTTTCCCCCTACCATGCGTGCCTTTCAAGTTTCCTGCATGCTGCTTGCGAGTGGGCTCAGCAGTTGACTTCGTATATCTATCTCAGCTTAACTCTTTATAAAATTCACACAAATAGTTGGATCAGTAATGAATTTGCACAAAAAACTGTTGCAACTGAAGGGATTTTTTTACTCTTAGCTCAGGTTGGAAAACATTGCCTAATGGGAGCAGTTGCTATACTACTGTCGAGCAGCTGTCACACGTGAGCAGTTATCACAATTAGAAAAAGAAGTAGGGGGAATGCTAAAGGTCCTGGCAGGAAAATTATTATCATGAGCCCAAATGTTTTAATACTGGTAATTAAAGCAGGAAAATTCCTTAAAAGGGTTCTTAGGCTGAGCAGAGTATAAAAACAAAGGCACAGAGCAGGAATTACTCGTGACAGGCAGGACATAAAAACACAGCGACAGACAAAGACAGCCACTAGGCAAGCCTGAGACCAAAATGATGAAAGCCACGAGTCTGTGAACCAGTTTCAGAAGTTTGAGCTGAAGCAGCTGATTCTGTGATGAAAATCTGGTTTTAAGGATAGGTGAGGTTATAATCCAACATGTACAGCAGACTCCTGGTCCTTTCCTATTTACATTGTTGGTCTCATTGACTTGCTGAGTTTATAAAACACCAGGTACAAGGACTTTTATAAAGTGCACTTGTTTGAAAATAGGTGTGAGTCACTGATGACATCCAGCTGTGTGTGTGACAGGTACAATCTGCACCTCACCCTGCAGCAAACAAGCAGATTGCAAGCAATGGGCAGAGAAAGAGCACTCTGCTCGCTGAACACTGTTAGCTTGGTAAGACAGAAACGAGGTCAAGGTTAAGCACTTCTGAAATACCTCCTTTTGGACTCCTCAGCTACAAAGCAGGCAATAAAACGTACTGCACCTAAACAGCAGTAAGCTTAAACCTGATGAAAATGACAGGCCAGTGCAAAACACAAATCTTCTCATACAAGAAGCATCAACCAGGGAGCAGCATTCCAAAACTTCTATTAATCAGTGCCAACAGCTTAAGAAGACTGCAAGTCTTACAGCTTTTACAGAAGCTCTGGCACTAGCATCTAGCTGCCACAGCCACTGGCTGTAAAGCAACATGAACCCAGTTAACTTCTTCTGTGTGCCAGACCTGAATCCATTGGTCATATGCTGAACATCCCAGAAAACCCAGGACCACTCTCTGCCAGTCACTGTGGTTTTGGAATTCCAGTATTTTTACTCAGATGAGCTACATTTCACACACTGCAAGTACGTTTTAACAGAGCCCCTGTACTCAGCAGCGTCTCACGTATTATCCATCACCTGTACTACAGACTGATAGGGCCAATGATCACTCTTTCCATAAAGAGCCTGTGTTAACAACTTGGCGGCTAAATAATGGATTGCTTCAATTTGTACACTTAGTAAGAGTTTCTGATACCCGAGAAAGCTGGATCAGGTCCCAACAGGAGTGGGAATCTGTCCACTTCCTTCAGGAGCAGTTCTATGTAAATGACTTGTTAAATGATTAAGGGTCCCTTATAAAAGAGCTGTATAAATGACTTATAATCCAATATTGCAACTTTTATACACTCTGGAGACACTCAGGAGAAAAAAAGCACCTCTAAAGGTGATTATATTTTGTGCCATGTTTGCTGCCTTAGGTTGCAGTGACTGCCAAGTACTTCTGTCACAATGGTTACAGTTAAGCAGACTTGCCTGCCAATGCAACTTGAACTTTGCTTAAATTATAAGTCACCCCACCATCTAAGGCAATTTCCCACCATGACAAAAAGGTTATTTAGGCTTTCAAGTGCGTTGGTTTGAAAAGGAAAACATCTAAGAGTGTAACAATAACACAGATCTGCTCACTCAAATCTGAGTCTAGGAAAGAAGGCTCAAGTATTTGACATGTAGATAAGTTTGTCTGCAGATCACAAAGTGAAGATTCTATTATATAGGGAATATTAGGTACATAATAAGCAAAGAACACACAATAAGCAAAGAACACACAACCATCCCAGAGTTATTAAAGTGCCCTGGATGACCTCTGTATGGTTTATGGAAAATGGGAGGATTTTGTGAATCATCTATGTAGTTCGTTTGTCAGATCCTTTTCAGGAACCATCAATTTGAGCATTTTCACTAGGCATGAATCTAAAGGAACTAGGCACTCATTATATTGGCTAGAAACAAGATTTATAATGGAAAACTAAGGTCATACATGACGAAAATTTACCAGTCAGTGGAATGTAATGACACACAAGGGTGGGCCCAAGGCATGGCTGTCCTGCAGTTGCTAAATCATGGCCCAGGAACCACTGTAATGAATGAAAAGAGCTGCAGCAAAGAGCAAGGTAGAATCAAGCTGCGCTACTGAGCGGGACAAAGATAATCTTCCTCCCTGCCTTGCTTAATTTGCTTTGTTAGCTTTTTCCTTTCCTGGTCACACGTTTTAGCCAAGGCCTTTGGAAGATTTTCCCTATGAAGGACGTCTCTTGTGTTTCCCATCCGCTGAGCACCACTTCCCTGTTCTTCATTCTGCTGTTGCAGGGAGCTCTGCTCCAGGACCAAAGATTCAACTCCCTTTTTTCTCGCTGTGCTTTGTGCTCACCAGTGCTTCCTGCTGAAATCTGTGCTAAAGCATGGGAGATCAGAAGGGGAGACAGGGTAGTCAGGGACACCCATAGCTGCCACAGCTTTTCTGTAGGATTCATCTTTCCTAACCTTTATTCTTTTCATGTTTTCAGTTTCCCTTGGCCACCAGGTACATCCTGTTTAGTCTATCAGGCCCCTGTAGCATCAAGGTTTCTGAGACATTCCCGCTAGAAATTCAGGATCAGGATTCATTGTCACAGCTGATATCCCCCCAGACTAATGTCAAGAAAAAAAGAATCCCAGCGATTTTGATCTTTCTCCTCAAAACGTTGCTGGATGCTGTATGAGGTAGTGTGTTAATGATGCTTTACTAACTAAAACTCCATAACTAACTGAAGCTGCACTTCTCCTGAGGGCACATACTGCTGAGTCAAAACGCCAGATAAACACAGAGATTATTCACTAAATAAAGCATCCTCTATTTCCGGTAGGGCTTTCTTCTGTTTCAGAGCTGAACTTGCCTTTTTTCCCCTGGGTTATTCCTGTCAAAAATTCCTACATAACACAGGAGGCTTCTTTATTATTATTATTATTAAAGCTTTTCCTGCATTTTTCATTCATTTCAGTCACTGAAAAATGACTGAGCATTGCCATAATCCTGTCCCATTTCATTTCAGCAAACAAACCTTGTCACTGCCTTTTTATATGCCTTTTATTAAAAAATAGCACAATCATTTCCATGCTATTTTTCACCTCTGAAGCTGTTATTAGCTTGCCATAATAACAGACCCTTCTCCTGCTGTGTCTGCTAAAGAAATTAACCCAGTAGCCCAATGGAGCCATGTCACCGGTCCTGCAGCCCAGCATTCAAAGTGCTTCTGTACACAGCTGGGCTCTCCTCTGTACTTCAGTTGTAAATAATAAATACTAAATAACAAATACTAAATAAATAAAATTAAAGTTCCTAGAGGAAAATACTCATTTTCCAAACACACACAAAGAAGGCTTTTATTTTCTGAGGTTTACTTAATTTCACACAAAACTATGGAAGTAAAGCTTGTAGTTTTATACCCCAGTCCTACCAGGAAATTACCACTGATGGTGCAAATACATGTTCACTGGACCTGCTACAGGAATCAGAGTTGCAGGGGGGAGGGATGTGCTCTGATCTCTCTTTCCAAATCTTGCCATTTAGCTGCCTGGGCCATCATGACAAGGATAATGCCCTATGCTGATTCAGGCCAAGACAATGAGTAGAAAAACTGAGGGAAATGATGGAGAACTTCAGAGTGTTTGTAAAATCATAACTGTAAAGGGTGAGGGAGAACAAACCAATCACCTCTGGCATGTGAGAGGCACAAGCTACAAAGGTTCTTTCATTATGAATTAGACTCCATAATGACGCTAATAAAAGCCTACCCCCAAGGACAAGTGAAGAATAAAAAATGTCTAAGTAGAATCTACATGCATTCTCCTCAAAATATGGTGGCTCTTGCTGATTTCTATTGCAACAGCCTGAGTCACTTGGCATGACTTTTGCTTGAAGTATTTTAACAATGATAAACCTGGCCAAAGAGAAATTTAAGCAACTGGATTCTAAAAAAGCAATGGTGTCCAAAATGATATTTCATTGGTACTGCACATAAGCATGGCTGCACATAAATGGCAGTTTAAGGTCATTATAAAACTATCACCATTAAGTGGTAAGTTTGCGTACTTATCGTTTCCACTACAGAAGGCAACAAGCCATTGGATCGTTTCAGCCATGGTATTTAAAAGAGTGTTCTGAAACAAGTGGCATCTCCACAGCACACAGAAGCATCTTTGCCTGCCATACTTTCCCTGGTTCTTGTTCACCTCAGAAGCATTAAGACAACTATCTAAAACAACCAAAAGTATAATCCTTGCTCTATTTTATCAACAACAGGAAAGAAATGTTCTTCCTCTTGCACTGCTGGGCTCTTTGAGAAATCATAAATGAAAGAATTGCTCTCAATGTAGTTAGCCTCATGAAACAAAGGATAAGAACAGTGCCAATTGTAATAAGTTTGTCTTAGTGAAATTAAAACCACAGAAGAATCTGCTAACAGTTAGTTTTCAGTTTGTTTCCAAGACCTGGGATCAATAGCTTTGAAATATATGCTGCGACTACTATTTCTGCAGAGATCTTTTCAAGGACTACATCTGAAAAAGACTGCAAAAGTGGATGATCACCCAGCTAGCAACCTACAGAAATCAGCTAGAAACCTGCAATGGAATGCCATAACTGTTTTGTTAACACAATTATACAGCCTAAAGAACTGTGTCTAGATCCATTCTGTACCACACATTCAATGGACTGTCAGAAAGGAATCAAGTGTATGACTAAAGATCAGCTGACAGCACTGTACCTATCATGAGGATGCAGTCTTGGAAGGTTCTACTAAAATTTATGATGTGTTCAAGTGCTATTTGGTCTTCACTGCCAAATCTGCAAAATAAGTAAGTCACGAACCACGATAAGGAGACCTGGATTGCTTGGAACTACTGCTCTGCCTCATAACCTCAAGGAGAAATGACTAAACAAACAGCTGACAAAGACAATTTACTTTTCACACAGAACCAATCCTTTTCTCTTGCAAGCAGTGGAAGAAAACTACAGTGTGCTTCCAGCATGTTTTCCATAAGAAAAAGCTCAATCACAAACAGAGGCCGTACAACGTTCCTTATCTTTGTTTCACAGTCTGTGGTGTCACCATGAGCTGTTATTACAATTCTTAATAAAACAATTTCACAGAACACCACAGATCAGACCTGCTGCTGTCCACAGTCCTCTACTGTAAGGCTTTATTATATCAATAACCTTATTATGGCGTAATATATTTGGTGGAGGGAAGTTACTAGAGACAACACATAAAAAGCACCTTTTAAATCTGTGCTTTGGTGCATTGCACCATGTGAAATCACAGCGTGGTTGGGGGTTGGAAGAGACCTCGGGACACCAACCAGTCCAACCCCGCTGCTCAAGCAGGTTCAACTACAGCATGTTGCAAAGGATCATGTCCAGGCAGGTTTTGAGTATCCCCAGAGAAGGAGACTCCACAACATCTCTGGGCAACCCATTCCAGCCCTCTGCCACCTGCAATTTAAAGAGGTATTTCCTCATATTCAGATGGAACTCCCTGTGTTTCAGTTTGTGCCCACTGTTAATGGGCACCACTGAAAACAGTCTGGCCCCATCCTCTTGCCACCACCTTTGAGATACTTGCATGCATTGACAAAATCCACAGTTGCACTGAGTCACACAAGAAATTGGTTATTTGGTCCCAGCTCTGTGAAGCTCTTTCTTGTAAAGGAGGACTGCATGTGGCTTCTCCCTGACACCGTCCAGTGTGGTCAGAGGGGCAGGAGGAATGGCTGAAATGGGAGGATGAGGTAGGATCTGCAGCTCGCCATGAGACCTTAAGCAGCACAAAGTCTGACTGACAGTCAGGTATCTTCTTACTTTTCAGCTGTTTCAAAGTCCCTCCACATAACAAACTTCCTTTTCTATCATGACGTGCACTTAGGAAACACAGGTGATGATTTCTGAAGCAAGATCTTAGGGTTCCTTTCTAAAGAAAAGATGACAATGTTCACTTTTGCCAAGTACGGTTTTATACATATGTTATTCAAAACAATATAAACAGCTGACTTAGAACCATAGCTCACTTAAATACCCACAAGACTTAAATTTGATCAGACTGAAGAGTTAATTCAAAGCTTTATCTAAACTGCTTTTGTGACAGCTAAAGAAAAACTATCTCACTGAGACCTCCTTTCCAAGAAAAGGTTTAAGAGCAGTGCTTGTGTTATTGCTTCTTTCTCAGTGAATAATACGAAATCTTCTCCCATTCACATGAATAAGATAAGGAAAGAGCTGATTGCCCTCAAAAGCTTTTTGTCAAGATGTTTAAATAGATGCCCATCTATTTGAAAATGATGGAAACACATCTGATGCCTCTATTATAACATGTAAATTTGCAGTACTAGTGCTGTTGTGTTCATGATGATTGGAGGATAAAGAAAGTTTGTGGATAAGGAAACCATCACTTTATTCCCAGGGTTGTCCTGTGGAATTTAGGTACCAAGAAAGTAGTCTGTTTTTTTCTAGCTAGATCAGTTAGAAGCTACATCAATATAAGGCAAGAACATGAGTAGAAACCGGTAGCATTCTTCTGAAATGCTACCTCTTGAGGCAATAGGAGGCAGGATGATCAAAAAACCCCAAGCATTTCTGAAATATTAGAGATAACCAGAAAATAAGTATTCTAGGGCTCCATCTGCATTATTAGTAACAACTGCAACCTAAACAGTGAGTTAGATAACTCATTAGCTTTTCACTACTCATGCTTATATAACTTTACCCCACCTTTTTTTTTGGAACTTGTCATTAAATGAACAACTATTTAAAATCAGATACAACTGGTCATAAGCCGATGATTTAAAGCAAATCCTTAGACCTCATCTGTTGTTAGTATCTAATAATCTTGGAGCCTTTAGTCCAGTTAGAAAAACTTCCAGAATAAATGAAATCATTTGCTTTCTCTGAAACATGAGCACACTTCTCATTTACTGCATTGTGCCTATGAGGCATTCATTAGATAATACCCTAAATTGTGCAATACATATTTTCAGAAACATACAGTATTTTTCTTAGTGCTATTACAATTCATGGCACTTCAGAACAAAGCAATTATCGAAACTCAAGTATATGTTATTATCTGTTCAGCTTGGTAAGCATGTAGCGCATTTTCCCTCTGCTCAGCAAACTTGATACAGCCAACACATGCACACCGTTTTCTGTCTTGAGATTCAGCTTGAGTCACTGGCAGAAGCCAGAGAGAGATTTCAGTGACAAATCCCCAATGGCCTGACCCACTCTCTGCTTGTATCAAACTATAAATATTAAGATCTGTTTAAAACTTACCTGATATTTGCATTACATGTAATACAATGCTCTGGATACTTCAGAAGCGTGAGTATATTGATCTTCAGTACTCAGAAGCGGTAAAGGCAGTTTTCCCATTTCTAATGTAAGAAGTAACACCATTAATAGCAAGTGGCATATCACAACTGGGATCAGTTGGCTGGCTGGCCACATCAGACACCAGACCGATTCCCTGCCCCATGGCAAAATGCGTGCTAACATGCAGAGTCAGCAGATCCTGTAGGTACTAATAACCACTGAAGCTAAAGAACTCTGTTTCTCAGGAAAATCCGTATGTTCCCATCTTTCAAAAGCTTAAATATGATGAACGGGCTTGCAAGGATGCCTGGCAACCCCATTTTAGGAGCAGCTTATTTTGTTTGTGTCAAACTAAAAGATACAAGGACACAGACTTAACATTATCTACTTGGCAGTGTCATGAAACAACGAATGTATCAAATGACAAATCTTTCTGATTACAAGGCTATTTGGCTACTTGAAAAAGGGCAAATGCTGTCTTAAAAAGAAATATGTAAATATAAACACACCAAGAGAAAGCCAGAAAACACTCTTTAGACAGTTAAGGACTCCCCAGTACAACAAACAGCCTGTATCTTCTTCCCTGGAAAGGAGCTAGCTATGAATGACAGCATTGTCATACCCGAATGATTTAATGCTATCCATACATCAACTGGCAAATCAATGGCAAAACTATGCGAATTTTTACTACAGAGTCTCCAAACCAATCACGGTTACCACCATGACAGTCATTTGTGAGAAGTACTTCTAGAAAGCTGCCTGTAGGAAGATATAATATGCAGCAGTGTGAGCCTATGTTGACTGTTTTCTCCCAAGCAGATGGCATTGATGTGAGTTTCCTTCAAAATACTTGATTTAGAGGATAAATGGCCCTTTCCAGATAACTGACCATCAATGGTTATTCTTTACCTGACAAACATAATAGAGGAACTGGGTATTCAGGTGCCAGCTGCACCTTGGTAGCAATTAGTGCACATTAAATAATGCTTGGATAGTGTTTCAATGAAAGTTCCACAGATTTCAAGGAAATGAGTGAGTATCCCTTGTAGATTCCTCCTTCATTAGCTTCAAAGCAAAAGATCACACACACTCATCTGTGCCACTATTGGTTTTGATCCTTTAACTGTGTTGCTGTAAGTCAGCTTTCTATGGAACTAACTACACAGGAGAAGGAAACTGGAGAATTCAGAGCAAAAAGAGCTCTCAAGCGCACTTTTGATTTCTCAATGTGACTATCTAAGAAGTCTAAGAGAGCAAGAGAGTTCCAGACTTAATTCTTACATACTAGGTATTTAAAAGGAAAAGCAGTTTTCAGGACATCAGCAAGATAGTGATTCTTTTCTGCTAGATGTTCACCTTACTTCTTCTGCCAGAGGATCCCAACATGCATTGGTAAGCCTAAAGGACAACACGGTAAGAGCTGCAGCAAACAAGTAATGAAATGAGAATGCTGGAGAGAGGGCAATGCAGCAGTCAGGGAGGACTCTGCAAGCCTGCACAATTAAGACACGGTATGAGAAATGCCCTAGAACCAAGCAAAGACAGATGAAGAGTTGTAGGAAGGATATTTAGCTGGAAAATGGATCTGATTTGTGAACTCTGACTAATATCCTACTTTTAGAGAATTAATAGAAACTACTGGATGCTTTCCTTAAAGCAGGTTTGAATGAGTTTGTTTCCAGTCATGGAATTAAGAGTTAACACTGTGGTTTGGACCTCCGGCTGCTTCCTGACATGTGGTGGTGCTACTGCTTAAAGCAAGGCAGATAGGCTCCTCTAAAGATCATTTTCATATTTCACTCAGTTAGAAAAAATGCACAGTCATCTTGGAAATAATAAAAAGCAACCCCCAATCCTCTTACTAATTTTTTATTCTCATAAAATAGCGCACACATGTCCTTCATTGATCTAGATGTATTTTTCCCTTTATAATAAATAAATGACTCTATATGTATAGTATTTCCTTAGTTTAAAGGAAAGTCCCTTTAGTCATGCATCATCCTTTATCTAGCTACCTTACTCGGGCTCAACACCACACCTATTGTCCAAATAACACAGTAGGCATTTTCCTTTCAGCTCACCTCTACCAGCTGGAAAACAGAATGTGTCAGTCAGGAAATAAAGTCTTTTGGTTGGAAATTTTCCTTCACCCCCACAGAAGAGAGCTGATAAAACATTCCGATGTACTATCCTAACCCCATTTCCCCCCCCCTTCCCCATTTACTGCAGTTGTGTTCTACATATGGACGTATATCATTCTGTTCCAAGCTCTGCAGAAAGGAAACTTGTCATGGCATCCCTTTCAAACCTGATGAGAGCTCTGCAAATGCTGGCCTTCGTTCAAGGCTGTATCTGATGCTCCTGGCAGCAAGCAAAGCAAATAATATACATGGAAGAAGAAAGGAGGAGCACGAGTGAAAGCCAGCTTCTGAGACATCAGCATTATAGAAAGATTGATTTTAGAAGTCTCCTATTTAATAACAGTAATAATAATAATTGGAACCTTATTGTCAGAAAGTGGTACTGTTAGAGGAATTAGAGCGGTTCCTAGGTCCAATTCCTAGTAAGATCAGCTGCCAGAAAACACCTGAGATGGCTCAGCTCTGTGCAGCAGTTATTCCTCTTCTATCAGGGACCAAGAACAGAAAGGTCACTTGAAAACAGCTCACCTGAAGACACAAAAACCTTTGCTGCAAGGAAACCGAACTGACAGTACATTAACATGCATACTGGTGCCACTAATGCTAAGAAATAGGCTTTTACATCCAAAAGCAGATCATGCACACCTTCTATTTGAAGCATAAAGACAGTTTAGGGGAAAAGGAACAGAACAAGAAGGAAAAGCAAAGAAAGAAACAAAAAAAGCTTCCTAAAAGGCAAGATCCATTTGACTGTGGGGTAGTTTTCAAAGGGAGATGAAAATGTCATCACCTGACATTTCCAACGCTGAGCTTTCAACTCCTGAGACTGTGCAGGCAGAAGTGTAAAATAGAGGAGCTGGTCGCAGACCAGCGCACTCTCCATATGCTTCCCTGGGGCAATTAGCATCACTTCCCCTATCAAGGGGCTCACTGTGCTTACCAGTGGATATGTCAAGTCTGGTCACTCATGAGTCTCTGAAAATAAACACTACAAAGTCACTGACAGGACCTTTAGGTTGAAAAATGAATCCTTCTAACTCATACAACCTAAAAAAAAGGAAGTTTAATTGAACAGTCCTTTGAAAGCGAGGACTCTGTGTTTTCTTGTGACATCCCCAGAGAAGCAGAACATACTCAACCAAAAACCTGTCTCAAGCCAGCTTTTGGGCTGCCTTAATCAAGTTTTTCTCTCCCCTGTTTCCTGTTGCACTGCTGGATTTGTGCCTCAGGGGCAGAAGCTTTCCCCTTCCTGTAAAGGCACGCAGGCACCATGCCACAGCCGGCTCCCCTCTGAGGGCTGTGGAAACACCAGCTCAATGCAAAGATGCTCCAAGGCAGCAGGATGCTGGGAACATGCCCTTTCCTCAGTGCAGCCTCCAGAGCACCCAAGGACCACGTCAGGCAGCTTGGAGGAGGCGTTAGGTAGTGCTGCATGGCATAAACACACTCATATATGGCCTCAAAGGTCTTCAAATTCTCAGCACTGTTCAGAACTGTTTAAAATTACTTTTATTTAGAAATCCCTTTATGACTTATGAGAAACACTGCCTCTGCAGAGCTGTGTGGATGGCAACGCTAAAAAACATGTTAGCAAGGGCAGTCAGAGTTGAAGGTCTTTCCCACACAGGAGCAATCACAACATATTTCTCCTCCCTTTCCCTCACTCCTCCTGAGATGCAAAGAAGGGGAAAAGAAGAGAGCTATTTCTTCCTTTAAAGCCCAATACTGATGACTGGGTCAATCCCCTTTGAGGAAGAGGAAGGCAATATCAGGGACAGAGTGGGCCTTCTTCCACACACACCATCCTGGACCTGCCCTCAGTAAACCGAGGGGGGCAATGGCAGGAGGAAGCAGGCTGAGCCTCAGCCATGTACACAGCTACCAGGCACATCAAACCATCCAGGGAGGTGGCACTGGCACAGCGGCATGGTACTGCCAGCCTCTGGTGGCCACTGTCTTGGGCCACATTGCCCTGTGGCTGACTTGCACAGTAGGGAAGGGAGTCCTGAATAAGCTCTTGGTTAAAATAAAGAAGGTAAAAAATCACCAAAAAAAACCCCAAACCCAAACAAACAAACAAACCCACCCCAACAACCCCAGAACGAAACAACAAGGCAAAATGCTTTAGTTTTCGCTTTAGCAAGTCATCTGCAGGAGCAGAATAAATCCACGCTGTGGAAGAGATGCAATTTAGGCTTCAAAGCCATTTGTACTCATCTGTGGCAAGCTCAGTGATGCTGACCACCCCACAGCAAATGAGACTGACCAAGAGCAGTGAGCCCTTTGTGTCCTTGAGAAGCTTGATAGAATTAAGTTGTCTTTCAGGCAATAGGTTTTCTAGGCTTTTCTTGACTCTGGGTTGCAAGGTCTTAATGCAGTATCTGTTTACTACAGTTCTCCAGGAGGCAAAGATGTTCCTTGGCTTTTATCCAAACCATTTAGTTCACATGCATATTGGAAAAAGCTGTCATGTCAGCAGTTAGGGTTGATATCAAGGAAGACAATAAGAGGATTAAGAGGTGGAAAGCTTTAGAAGGCAAGCTACTGAATATTGCACAAGAAATGAAGCTGAGAGTGCTACTGATGCAAGGGGAAGGTCAGAAAGCTTAAACACCTCAGGGACAGTTAAGAAATCACAAAATAGCCATTAGGCATTCCAGATGTTGATACGGAACTTTTAGGGCCCCAGTATTTCAGTCTGATATTTGTACCAAGGCGAGTACTTAGCTGAACGTGAGTCAGTGACATATAGCACTTGCCAAGGGAATTGCCTGGGATGCATCTACAGCATCACAGCAACAATCTGACATTTGAGAGTGCCTCTGAAGGTTGATACTTTGTCGTTTCATTGCTCGTTTTTATTAACATCTGAATCCTACTGATGTGGATTAGGTTCCACGTCTCCAGCTGCCAAGGGTTTGGCAAGACCCAAACTGGTGAGCGATTTCCTTGTCACGGTTGCCCCTTCCTACCTGATTATATTATATGTATCTATAATTATATAAACAAATTCCATATGTTTATATGGAATTACATGGTTAAACAGATCTTCTCCATGATATTTCATCACCATCAAGACCATGTAGTCTGGGGGAAAAAGCAAAATAAGCGAAAAAGCAGAATTTTATGAGGCATTAGAATATTTGGCAGCAAAGGAACCAGGCAGAGGTAAGCCTACATTTCCTGTAGCCTTGTCAATGTCAAGAGGAAAGGCACAGCAGAAGTATCTCTGTAACGGTTTCTTTCTATGCTACGATAATCTCACCTATAAACTTCAAACACAGCCTATCAATGGGCAATTCAAAGAACATTAATTTCTTGTAAGGTGGAGAAGGACCCTTTAACTCACAACATACACCTACAATGACCCTTCCTTCACTGCCCTGTCTCCAGTCTACCAGGAAGTCATTAAGAAACTCAATGTCTTTTATATCTCGGAGCTCATGGAGCACATTAATGAATTAACACCTTATCAATATACTGTTTCTGTTTTACCATGGTTTTGTGGCACGTTTTATTTAATGACTTTCCGGAAATAGTCATAAGAAATTTCGCTGCCGCCTCCTGCTGAAGTACACATATTCTACTGTGAAAGCTGAAAAAATGCTTGCCATTTCCTTTTATCCTGACACGCTATTTCAGTCCTGCATCCAGGCACTTTTCACTTTAAAAACGTTTGAATTATAAAGAGTAACTTTCTAGCCCTTATGACTTCACCAAAAATTGCTCCAGTTCTTGGAAAAGAAACTAAAAAGAAAATCTCTAGGATTAAATTTTGAACTGCTTTTTTTTGGCTTTTTGTTTGTTTGTTTGGTTGGTTTTTTTACTTCCATTAAAAATTCTTAGATTTAAAAAGGAATATTTTCCTACGTAGCACTACCGAGCTATTGGCTTTTTCACGTTACGAAGTAACTTAGGCCAGCAGCTTGCCCAATGTGCTGTTTCCCTTTTATTCTTGGTAGTCACTTTAAAGAATCCATCCCATTAATTAATGAAATCGAAGGCAATAAATCTGCATGCACAACAAAGGCATTTTAGAGGTGTGTTCTATGTGGTCATCGGAGATGTTAATACAAATCCAGCCTCACCTGCTTCTTTGTGAAACTGTGCCTATAGGACAAATTAAATCAACATCAACTAGAAGCTAAATACTGGATCTTCTCTACACTAGTTGAAATGACTATGGGAAATTCCGAGTGAAACTAATTAATTAGAACAAATAAAAGATAAAATGTCATTTTCCCCCCAAAGAAATGTGCCCGTTTCAACCCAAGGTTTTGCATTCAAATCTGGACTAGATAACATGATATATGGTATATCAGTTAATGAGAGAGAGAAACCTTCATTTCCTACACCCACAATAAACAGGAACATGGAAATCAAGACATGAGGCTCAGAGACTTTAACCTATGTCTTCCTCATGCCAACGCAGGTTTAGATTGCTTACTTGATTTAGTGCTAATTATCAGCAGCAGTATCAGTTTCAGACAGAGTCAGAGGAAAGCAGCTTTTTCTGGTGCTTCAAACACACAATTGCAAAGGGTTCTCTTAAAGGTTTCTAAACAGCAACATGCTGACCAAGGCATCTAACCCTTCTCAAACTATGGTTTAGTATTTTTTCTATATTGTATATTGTACATTCATTTTCAACACTTTCAGTAGTGATACAAACCACTCAGTGGTACTTGCTACCAAGTCATAAAGCTAATATATATATATATTTAATCTAATATCGCAAAACCCCAACAAGCCACTTTTTTGATAGTGTGATGGAATGCAGACATGTATTTTTGTAATCAGAGATCAATCCAGGTTTTATACCTGGGTAGCTCCATTCCTGGCGGATCTATCTCTATTTTACCACTATAATGAGATTTAAAACCAGGCCTTATCTTCCAAGTGCACAGAAGGATCAGTTCATCCCACATTCAACAACAGCAGGTGACAGGAGGATCGAAGCCAGATTAACAGATGGACTTCACAGAACAAGGATTTAACTTGACTGTGTTAAATACACCTGTGGTATAAGTCACACCAATAGCAGTTAATTCCCCACTATGGTTTGTGACAGCACTGAAAATGCTCCTCAGATTGCTTTCGTTATGGAATTCTTCACATTTCTCATAGAGACACTAATTTCCCAGTTCTATGACAGGACTACAAGAATGCAGGCTATGGTTTGACACTCAATCCTAAACGTCAAAGTACATTCTTTTGGTTATGTTATTCAGCTATTGAGAAGAAGTAATAAAAATTGACTTTAGGACAAGCTAAAACATGTATTTGTTTATAGATGTTAGAAACTGCTGCCCTATGTAAGTAAAAAAAGGGTGACAGCACAGGACACTCCCAACAGCTTTATTGTCTTAGCTGAGAAATGGCATCCAGATGATCTCGCTTTAAGTATGTATGTTAGTAGGAGCAAAATAATCAGGTCCTGGCCTGGCTAGATCAACCTGACTTCATAAACACTGTCCCAAATCTATGCAGAGGCAGCTATATATATTCATTTCCAGAAGTGAAGGGACTTAAAGAATTCTGCATTTAAAATCACTTCAAGTTGCATCCACCACATTTCCTAAATCAGTGCTGGCAAAAAGGCAAGAAACACATACAGAATATTGTGGATGTGGCCTTATACTGCATCAAGAGCATGGTGAGTATTTGTTTTCTCTGCAAGCCATGGTTGCCCTATTGTGAATCAGGGGTGATGGATTAGAGCAGCTCCAAGAGCTGTCAGCTAATATCTACACTGCAGCGAGATCTAACAGCAGCAACCTGTTTGGAATGCCGTGACACTTTCTGGCTGCCACTGTGAGAACCGCGGGTCATACCACCATAGGGGATTTTAAAGCAGAAACATGAAGTTTAAAAACACCAAAAAGGGCACTGAGACTGCATAATCTTTCACAGAACAGGACGCAAGCATTCAGCACATAAAGTACTGACAGCCTTTCTTTTGGAGATTCCTCGCACTGCTCCAGCTTCTTGAGCAGCCTGATGCCAACTTATTTTCTTGTTACACTGGGGCAAGCTGTCTTCACGTGAACTAAGAACAAGGCAAGTGTCAGAGTTATCAGTGGTGCTGACTGAGCTGGAAGCTCATTTACAGCCTTGGATCTGTGCTTGAGTTCAAGGGTTAAAAAGGAAACAATTCTAGACAATCCATACGCTTGTAGCTCCTCCAACTTCTCTGTGCATTGAATATACCCAGTTTCTCATTAAAATAGGACACAATACATAGGAAATCAGACTTAACATGAAACATAATGAAGTTGCTACAAATGCAGAAAAACACTGTATGCTCTGCAAAGGAGATTAAGAGTTTGGTTCTTTCAATCTCAGCAACAAGAGATGTATTTCTTGGACATTACTGTCATGTATGAAGTTCATGACTCAGCAACCAAGATGACCATTCAAAGCAATGATTATCTGACTTTCTAGGCCAGTTACTGGAATGTTGACATCCTTTCCTAAGCTTTGTGCCAATAAAAATGAAGGAAACCACAGTCACTGGTTGTGCTGGTCACTTGCCATGTGTTAAGAAAAGGACTGAGTTTTGAGCCTGTGGATTATGCTCATAGGGGACTTGATGAGAACGGCTGGGGGCATGGAAGGAACAAGCCTGCTGAGTACTATCTACATGCCAGAAATCCAGAGGAGGAGCAAATCAATGTGGTGTCTCCATCTGAGACATGGCCATGCTGCCCAAATACCAAGGCACAGATGCTCACTCTGGCATCATCCCAGCCCAGGTCCTCCCACTGCACTCAAAGAGCAAATGAACTCCCACTGTACATGGCTAGGCTCTCTGACCACCAAAGGGAGGGGGATGCTCTCTGACCCTGGCTCCAAGTCACTCACAAACTGCGAGGCTTAAACAGATGGCTCCTGTCCTTGATCCCAGCTGTTCCTCTTCATCTGTGGGAGCTTCCCTGAAGCAGCCCCTGCTGCAGATAGCAGCCTGGGGGTATTCAGGAGTGAGCTGAGGGCCACTTCCAGCACCTGCTCCTGCAATTGGCAAGCTAAGGAGTACATCATTGAAAGGTGAGAGTTTTACACAGAGCAATTCTGGAATAAGAAGGCAAGTGAAAGCAGTCATACCTTCTGCCCCCATGGAGACAGAGCTACTCATACCCTTGATTGTTATAAAGGTGACAGGCACAAAGTGCTCAAGCCTGAGAGAAACCGGATGGCACTGCTGGCTGCTGTTTGGCACAACAAACATGGGCTTACCAAGAGCTGTAGCTGGTTGTAGTAAAGAATGAACCAAAGCACATTGCTAAGCCAGAAGGTGTAACATGCACAATCCTGCTATGCTAAATACCTTGCTGTATGCCAACTGGCTTACTTCAAAACATGCAAGGCATTTGAAACAGTGACCAATAAAGGACCAGCTAACTTGCTCACATTAGACTTCTCTGTCGGTCTTAGCTCAATTCCACTGCACACAGGTTTATACAAATTGCCTTTACCTTGGAAAAGTAGGGAATAATCAATAATGAATTCCTATAAGGAGGAAAAGCTCATAAAGGCAGATTAGTCCACACAGTTCACTTAACTTTCTTAGGGCGTTGGTGACTTCAGAGAGGCATCATCCCCTGCACTACTTGTGGTGGCTGGAACTAGAGCTCCCTTAGGACACGCATGAATACATACACTCAGTGCCAGGCTGATGGCAGATGTCTTCCAAGACTTGCACTATGTGGAAGCAGAATGTAGAATACAGTAGCTGGGATCAGTGACTGACCAAAACCACTGAAACAAAACCCAGTACTTTCCCCAAACTCCTGCCAAGGATTGTTTCTATTGAACTGCAGCAAGAACCACACTGCAAACAGTCCACGTTTAGCCTTCTTCCCCTTGTAAGAAACAGCATGCAGAGTTACGTAGCCAGGTTCTCCCTATAAGACAAAAGTAATGGTAGAAATCTTGCCAAAACAATCGTCAGGTGCAGGGTTCGGCACAGCACCTGGTTCAGGTATGGTTTAAAACTGGTTGCAAATCTAAGGTATTGAGAATCTATGAAGAAACATTAAACACTAAGCTGCTGCCTCTGACTTCAAGTCCTTAGCCACAACGTGACCGTTGTACAGAAGGTATGCTGACATACCTTTGCTGTTGGCTACAGTCAGGCAAGTGATGCCGGGCTTCCAGTTTAACCCAGTAAGATAGGTCTTCACGCTGTACTCCTAAGGCATAGCTGCAGGAAGAAGGCTGCTTCGCTCTGGTGTCTCAAGTCTGCCTTTGCACCATCTCCTTGCTCAGCCTAACTATACTAAATCAAGCAGAGAATGCCAAACAAGTCAAGGTAAAAAGAAACCTGTGGGCCCTTTATGCTGCTTAAACACATCCTGGTTTGAGTCCTTAGAGCAGATTATTCTCCAGATGCAACATTTTATGCATGCTTTCTTTGTTTTGAGAGAGGTTTTTTATAACCTGCACGTTTTACGTTCCTTTAAATACTACCTTACACTTGTCTCATCTCCACTCCAAAACGATACCACAGCAAAACAGGCATTTTGAGATACTTCAAGAATAAAGTTCAACACTGCTCTAGGCACATCCACTTAAGTCAAAGATGTCTTGGAGACGAACAAACAGAACTGGTAAATGCTAGACAAGCTGAAACAAATGAGAACTGGATATTAAATGCACCAGAAAAAGGTGACATTTTTCAACAGTTACGTAACAGTTTACAAAGTCTGAAAGATTAACATTACACTTAGATGGCAAAATTGGATTGAATGAATGAATGAATGAAGATTCCTGCTGGCAGACACACGTGTCAGTGCGAAGCAAGTCCCAAGCAAGAAAAAAAAGTGGCTCTTCCAGCTCAAATTGGTCAACTTTGTCTTACTTTTTGTTCCCTAACCCAGACTATGTATATGATTTCCTACCTGTCTGCTCCTTCCCAATAACTTTATGTTAGCTGACTTCAATGAACCTGAAGCAATAAGCAATCTTAAGAATATTCAGCTCCCCAATCTCTCATATGTATTACAAATGAGCTATTTTTATTACCTCACTAGTGAAAAATACATTGAAAAAATATGCAAGTAGACAAAGCCCTCATTGCACAGCAAGTCATAGAATCATAGAATAGCTAGGGTTGGAAAGGACCTTAAGATCATCCAGTTCCAACCCCCCCTGCCATAAGCAGGGACACCTCACACTAAACCATGGCACCCAAGGCTTCATCCAACCTTGAACACTGCCAGGGATGGAGCACTCACAACCTCCCTGGGCAACCCATTCCAGCATCTCACCACCCTAACAGGAAAGAATTTCTTCCTTATATCCAGTCTAAACCTCCTCATCATCTTCCCTAGAATGCTTTTAAGGTGAGCCCAACCTCTTCTTTTCCCTCTTCTTCCTAAAACTTTCAGCTATAATCAGCTACAGTTTTGGGTTTTTACTCTTTTTCCTGAAAGAAAATAAAAATAAAGTAGGGGAAGAACACTGATTTTTCCCCAAAATGGTGAGTTACTGTCTAAGATTATGAAATGTAAAAGAGAGAACGCTCTGATTTTCCCCTAAACATAGACTTTGCTGCTTGAAGCCTACCTTACACCTCACTCAAAGACTGGTACCATTGAAGATTGAGAAGTCCCTTCATATGATCCTACTCTCACTTGTTTGTAACTCAGTCAGACTTCTATATTTTGGTCTGGTTTTTTAATGTATTTTAAAAAAAGTAATAATTATATCAGGTGCCTGCCTCAGGCTGAAAGTTTTTGGAAGCATTTCAGCCAATATCTCAGCTATTTCTGCAAATGAGAAAGGATGTGCGGGGG
>NDXB01020721.1:0-28487 GCA_002631895.1 Agapornis roseicollis | reverse complement strand
GGAGTTATTACATAAGAGGGGAGAAGGGGGGGGCGGGGGGGGGGGGGGGGAGCTTAGCTTGCACTGAGTATTCTGATGACAACTCCTTTGAACAAGCTTTCTGTGCTTTAAAGTAGGGAATAGAAATTTGACAAGAGAGGGAGGGCATCATATGAAAATGATGTGATGATTCATTCCTCCATATGAAAATTTGAGCCATTGGGCCAAGTTATAAATCATCCAAAAGCTGCAGCCTGCATAACTGTTAGTGATTAACAGCTAAAATGCTACATTCAGCGAACACATTCATGCTTTTCATGAGTTTTAGTGATATCCAGATTGCCTATATAATGCCCTCAAAGAACTGCTAAGAACACATCTGTCTCCTAACAGATTTTGTGTGTGAGCCAATTGGACATTTGCAAGCCCCAAACTAAATATACACTGGAACAACACTGGCTATTCTGAGCAGAGGTGAGGCTGGGCAATAGCAGGACTGGGGTAGGAGGCAAGGTGACAGCTGTACACCCATGTGGGTATAAGAAACAGGACACACGAGAAGAGGAAAAGAAAAGCACACTGAGAAACCACTCTCCTTATAAGAGACTTATAAATTGCCCAGTCTAAAGAAGGTGGGTTTTATGGGCATGGCATTGTTTCATGTTAAATTGCAGAGCATGCAACAAGAAGGAAGACCAATCTCATGAGAAGAGGGCAGAGATAGACAAGGAAGAGCAGTGGCCAGGAGCAAGACCAAAATCAGACAGGGAAGAGAGGATGGTAAGAAAGGAGATGAAACAAAAGCAGTACAAGTGTTCAGGTATTATGGATCTCTACATCCAAAGGACATGCTGGCTGCAGTTTAGTTGTTTTCCAGATCTTGTATCATTGCCTAATCCGGCTGATCACTATCCCACTCTACAGCAGAGCAACCCTTGCATCCTTCTGAACTCAGAGCCTAGGTCTTGGGTTTCTGTTGCCAGTCCAGCATGATTCCCTGTAATCTCCTTCCAGGTAGCTGTGAATTCTTACTGGCTGCTATAATCTCTTTTGGCCTAGGCCAAATCACCAGCACTTTTCTCTACAAGCAGACGGCACATTGAAGAAGAGGTAACTGCAATAAATACAAAATGACACCTAACATGTTTTTCCATGCACTATACTAGGTACTGGGAGGAAAAACCTCTGCTATGGGAATTGCAATGGAAAGGCAGGTCCATGTCAGAAAGAAGCATAGAAGAGGCTAGAGAGGATGGCCCAGGAAATTTTGAGAGATGAAAGGATAACTGGTATGCTTTCCTGGAACTTATTTCTGGGCATCTCTAGCTCTTGAGAGCTTGTCTACCACAGCCACCTATGTCAGCCATTGGCAAACATCCCAGATTGTCCACCTTTTATGCTAATGCACAAAAATGCTGACATCTAACAGTTGGTTTGGTAGCTCAGAGATGGGGAAAGCTGATCATAAGTTCTTTGTTAACGTGGCACCAGAGAGCAGAGCACCTGCCTCCATCCATAATTTGCTAGGTGGGCTTGATAACTTACTTATTTTAGAGCAAGACTAAAACAATACCAAAGTTGTGAAAGAACCTACTGCGAAGTTAAGGACTCCACTCTCAGACCTGCTGTTCAATATTCTCCCCTCCTGCCCACCAATGTGCATCAACAAAAGCTGCGAGGCTCTGTAACTACGTAACTAAATGCTCTTTTACCTCCCAACAGACCTTTGCTCCAGCCACTGTGGATGGTTCTCACTGCAAATGCAAGAATGAAGTACTACTGCCTGTCAGTATGGAGTCTGGTCCCTGACCTGTACCGTCAGCAAGGTCTAATTCCATGACGTAAGGACTGGTTGAATACACGCGTGCCTGTGCTGGTGAACTGCAGATCAGCTCACCTCAATGAACTCACCAATAGCACTTAGCTTTTCCATGACCCATTTTCATTGGTGTGGGTGAGCTTATGAAAATAAGCTGGTCTGCAGCAAGACAACCGTCACTGACAGCGAGCTGTGTATGAAAAGACAGCATCTAACTAGAGAGATGGCAAAGGTAAGGCAGCATAAACCTGTGATGCTCCACACTACAATGGCCATACACCAATGAGAGACCCTGTGACCAGTGCCTAGATCAGGGCAGGAACTCAACACTCCCTGACCTCTGTGCCCTAGTACTTATTTGCTCAGTTTTGTCATAGGTTTATTTTTGTCAGTCCAAGCATTATACAGCTAAAATACACCATAAACTTGGGCACAGCTCTCAGGCAGGTGATTTAAACACCATTTCCCACCATTCATATTCACATCAGACCACAAACGACTTATGACCATTACCACAGCGAGGGGGAAACAATCCTCAAAAATGCATTAGACTGACTCACAGACACTTGCCTGTTCAGTGTGCACAGAACAAGCCCACTGTGCTATTCTGTGCTATAAAGTTTATGGAGAAGTTAATCCATCCACACAATAATACGGCATTATGGCTCATCTGAGGCTCAGCTTGCAGAGTCCAAAGTGTACAAGCAGAGGCATATAGGACAAATCTGAACTAAGCGCTGCACCCTGCCCTCTGCCTGCACCACCGATTTACAAGTATCAGGTAAATGATTTATAGACCTAAAGATAACAAAGTATAAAACCCTACGACTGCCTCTGTTTTACAAAGCAGAAACTTCCTGGGTAATTTGCCATGTCTCTGAAAATGTCTCACATTTTGGTGTCTGCTCTGCTGTTTACAGGTAAGTGCCTGGCCCCCTGTCTCGTGTCATTCCCTTCTGTCTCGTTAAATAGCCAGGTGGCAAAAAAGCCTCTGGAACCACCAGAACAGCACTGATGGAAGAGAATTAACTGGAAATCACTGCAGCAGGGACATACGGGAGAGTGGGCGAGCACAAGACTGCATAGAGGGTTCTGTGAAATACAGTCTGGATTCTGCTCCTTCTGACCGCTTTTGAACTGTTACTGCTCAAACTCTCAGGTCTGAGGAGCAAGGATGCATTTCTGTCTGAAAGGAATTCTTACAGAATGACTTGCTGAACTGTTTAAACTGCACAACGAGTTTAATGCTGGTTTTCTGGAATCTTCCCTGAACGTCATCCTGATCTCAACATTTATTGTAGGAAGAAACTATTTCACATGCATTTATAAGGATCTAAATGATCTATTCCATAAATGATTTTCAGGACCTCTGATTTGAATTTTTGGCAATCGCCTTGTCATTTACCCATAGCTGACAGCTTTCCTGACCCCTGGCATACATCAGCAATGCATTCAATACCTAATTCTGCATTTAGTGTCTGTAAATCGTCTGCTTCTGTTGATGGGGGAACAAGGCTGATGCTGTAGCTGTAACAATTGCTAATGACTGAGCTCTCATCTCTTGAACCAAAGAGCTCTTATGTCCTGTGCTGTAAAATTAGGTATTGTCAAAGAATAGAGACTACTGTACTTCAGGATTTAAACAGATGAGACCAAAACTTCAGGGGCTGGGTGATATGAGCAATGTTGAAGAACTCAACAATCAGTGATGAAGAGTTTTGCTGTCAACAGATATTAGCAAATCTAACTGACTTAAGTCCTATTACCATCCAAACACTTTGTAATACATAGCCAATGTGCATAGGCACAGGTTTTTTTCACCATTTGATAAAACAATATAGAGGTGTTTGACTTCAGTGTAATTGTAAGTTTCAAATGAAAAAAGGTGACATGGCCCAGCAGTGGCCTGCAGAATCCAAAAGCCTATACCTGCTGCAGTCCACCTAGGTATGCAAAGTACTGACAGATAACCACATCCTGATTTCCATGGAGCGCCACATGACATAGAGAAATACTCTGGTGAAAACCAGGTGCTTCCACACTGTTCGTTCAGCGCTTGCACTGTTGCACTGTGCTATTCTGAAACCTGAGACTGAGTCCTTGGGTCTAACTTTGTGCATCTTTTCCGGACATGAAATGTTAGACAGATGAAGCATTGCGGAGCGTGGATGTATGGGGGTATTGTGGGGGTGTCCATTATGGCTCATCGCTAACCTTAAGAAACACATCTGAGCTGCAGCGTTTGATTTACTTTTTCAAAGTTCCCAACACGTCAGCACCAGCCACCTCAGCAAGGTTAAAGTGCCCAAGGTTGAAGTTTAGCTCTGTCCAAGTTTAGCCTCTGTTCAAGCTGTGTCCTAAAGTGCTGATAAGACTGGCATCCTTATCCCTGTGAGCTGACATTTTGACCAGTCAATCAGCAAAGCTGATGATAATACGAGTTATTAGACCTAAAGGCAAGGAGTCGGAGCAATTGCCAACTTTTGACATTTAAATTCCATGGAAAAGAATAGCTTATCCTGTACCAGTCTTGTCTTCTTGTCTTGTCTTCTTATCACTTAACTCGACTACTGGACATGCAAACAGTGGCTTGCCTACTCTCCCCAAAGACTGCTAAGCACAAAATGGCTTATACTGCTTAGCTTTTAAAAGGGAAAAATCATATCAATTAAATGGGTGCCTTGGCAGGCAAAGGTGTCAGAATTTAATCCCATTCTCACCTTTTTGACTGTGTTATGAAGTGGAACATTCAGGTGATACAAAAAGATGTTTTCCTGAGAAGAATTTAAGGCTGCACCCAGCAACCATCTTGAATTTTAGAAACCTATCACCTTATGATAGGGTTAAGCTTCCATTTGAGTATGTATGAAGAGATTTTAATGCAAACAGTTCAAGATCTACACAGGCTGATATTATTATCTTGACATTCCAATCTATTTGATATGTCTTTTTCATAATGAGGCTGCTGGTTCTTTTTTAGTAGTCATTGCTGGGATTAAGTACACATTTGCTACTCTGACAAAGATGACAAGGTTCTGTCACCATACCCCCTCTTGAGGCTCTCTCAAGCTTAGTCTTATACCAGTTCACACTAATCTGAGATACTCACAAGGCACCATAACAGTAAGGATTACTAATAGTCTTCCCCATGGAAAATCTATTTAGGTGTACAGCATAGACAAAGCTACCTGCTGAAGGCAATGATTACACAAACTAAGCATCTGTTTGCTATAAACAGCCATTTTTTCTGTAATTTGTTTTTCATATAAGAACACTGAGTGAATCTTCAGGAGACGATGAGGAGAAACACAAACTGGTAACAGCTGATACAGCCCCAGCAATAGTTCCACCCCTGCACACATTTGTCCTATTTTTCCTTTGGACCATTAACCCCTAAGTGTGTTTTTCAAATACCATATTCATCTAAGATAAAAGAGAGAAAACAGTACTGAGTAACAACATTATTGTACGATATGTCTGACTGCTCTTCTCAGTGAGTTAACTTTGCTTCAGCTCTATTTTCAGCTCTTTATTCACTGTGAGCCATTTCATTACCATTACCCACCTGCCACTAACTCACTGTAATCTCACACCCAGGTGCTTGAAACTCCTTTCTCCTGGTTTTTGTGCTACTCTTGTGCAAGATGGAGAGCCACAGTCCTTCAGGCATTTTCTGAGGCACCTGCCTGAACAACAAACTCTTCCACAGTCTTTTCCCAAGCTATTCAAAAGGCAGGAAAAAAAATTACAGCTAGTCTGAGAAAATGAAGCAAGATGTAGGTTGTTTGCTGAAGACTATGCACTCAGAGGGGCTACTCGCATAGATCAGCTCTGATGCTTCCCAAGTCTGGTGAATCCAAAGGAGAGCCATGAAGATAATCAGGGGCTGGAGCACCTCTCATATGAAGACAGGCTGAGAGACATGGGCTTGTTCAGCCTGGAGAAGAGAAGGCTCAGGGGAGGCCTTATAGAAGCCTTCCAGTCACTAAATGGGATCTACAAGAAAGCTGGAGAGGGACTTTTTAACGAGGGCATGTAGTGACAGGAAAAGGAAGAATGGATTTAAGCTGAAAGAGGATAGATTTAGATGACCTATTAGGCAAAAATGAGGGTGGTGAGACACTGGAAGAAGTTGTCCAGGGAAGTTGTGACTGCCCCATTGCTGGAAGTGTTCAGGACCAGGTTGGATAGAGCTTTGAGCTACCTGGTCTTGTGGAATATATCCCTTCCCATGGCAGGTGGGTTGGAACTGGATGATCTTTAAGGTCCCTTTCAACCCAAAACATTCTATGATTCCATACATTAGAGCTTTAAGACCTGACTTTCTCTGAGCATTGCCAGAGCACAAGCAAGTTCACAACCCTCCTTGCCTATTTAGTCCCAATTGAAGATCAACAGGGCTATTTTTGGTTTCACTAGAAACAGTCTCACCAGAGTTCTTCTGGGGGTGACTGAAGTTGGCCCTATTCAGAGATGTATAATGATCATTACAGTAAGATGAAGAGAAAATGAGCTAAGCCTGAAGGGCTAGCTTGAATATAAATGCTCTTACCTGACTTTTTTATGATATTTAAGCATCTTTGGAGCACCCCAGCAGCTAGGGACAAGCCCAGCAGAGATGGCTCCTTCGTGCTAAAGGTGAGAGGAAGAAGCATTTGTGATAGCAGCCAGAAAAGAACACAAACTGCGTGTCAACAACGACAGAAGTAGAAAGCAGACCTGACACCCCCACCTCCCTTGCAACATGCATGTCCCCTTTAGTCAAAGTGAATATGTGTGGTTAAGGATGGCATTTGCTATTGGATGTCATTTGCCATTGGATGCCATTTGCACAAGTGCAGTCAGAACAGACTGGATGTTAAAAATGGAAAGTTAATACATTCAAGACACAACACTCTGCACCTCAGTAGCCAAGACAACACCTCACTGTCCCACCAGCAGAACAAGCTCAGCTTTTAAAGATGCTGGCAGCAGGAAGAGGAAACACAAAAAGCAGAGCCACTTAATGCTGTTATTTTCTAGCTCACTATGAAGCTGGAAAGCCAGAGCACATATTGGTGATAAAACTTAATGTTTAATGGCCCTTACTAACTCTATATACACTTAAACAAAAGTAAAGCCTATTACTGAGCCAATTTCTGGTCCCAGTTCAGATCTCTCAGTCCAGAAATGTAATCATGAGCTCAGAAAATATTTAATACCCCAAAAGCCCTCTCCACATTCACTAAGAAGACGTTAACAGCTCATAGATTTTGTACTGAATAAGAATAAATTGCCAGAGAAATAATGAAGTTTGGCATGAGATTAGTTTTATCCCGTGCAGCTCTCAAACAGAAGGGTAGGAGCTTAATAGACAAATGCAGGATATACATTTCTTTTTCCTTCCCTGGGCCAAAATCTGATTTTCTGAAGTACAGAAATAGCTGTTTCTCAGTTCCCTAAGGGAGAGAGCAGTTCACACAACAAGAGTCTTCACACCAAATGTCGGAGCTTAGCTCTTAACATGGAGCTGTTAGCATTTTTAAAGATGGTGTTCCTTGTAAACTCCCTATCCCTAATGATTTGCCTCTGATTTCCAGTAATACTAATTTGGAATCTGAAGAACGTGAAGTAGGAAGGAACTGCTAGGAATGTCATTGCTTGCTAAGTAAATTTTCTAATGCACATTTTCATGTCTTTTTTAAGACTGATGATGACAACTGTATTCACTGATTTATTTTGTCCATTACTCTACAATCAAGCATTTTCTCACTTTCTTTTCAAGCAGTTTTTGGCTTTGAAAAGAAACAAAGTGAAAAGGAGCAGCAAATACTCACTTATCTGCTGCCTACATGCATTCGGTGTACATGTTTATCTATTTAAAAGCTAAAGAGCAACCATATTGTGGATGATCAGGAAAGCCAGCAATAATAGTGAGTGAACTGGATTCAACTGAGCATTGTACATGAAAGTAAACGTTTGACATTCTGAGTTAGAGCTTTCCCCCTTGAGATTTAGGAATAAGGACATTGGAGAGCTGGCAGTGAGGCAATAGCTTGCCCTGCTGAGCTGCTATTATAAGATACAATAGATAAGGGTTCAAGTTCTTGGACCATCTGTACCAGGTATGTGCAGGTCACACTCCAGTGTCTATTTAAACCCACTTCATTAAATTGGAGCACAGCTGTTTACAGACACTGGTCTCAGCTTGGCTTATGTATCCAAGTTTCAACTTAATCAGTGGCTCATTAAAAGAATAGACTTTTCCTGTAGCAGGGCCTTTCATATGAAGATAATGAGGAATTCAGCCATTTTTCTTGAGCAGAATGATTATTTCAAGATCATCTACAAGAAGTACTTCTGCATCTGGGGTGAACTGCAAAACTGTCTAAAGCAGCGCAATAGCAAGATTAGAAGGGCAATGTCTTTTACTCAGAGTAATTTCTACACATGCAATTTCTCTTCTGCTACTAATGAAGAATAATAACTACATCTAAACTAGGGGCTTTAGAAAGCATAGTAAAATTTATGGGTAGGTTTAAGGCTTAACCCCCCCCAATCTTCAGGTTTCTCAGCACATTTGAGACTAGTGAAATCCAGTCTCTTTTCAGTCACAACAGCTTGTATTGAAAACAAATTAGTTCCTTAATTTGCTTGTAACTTTATTTACTTTGGATTCAACAGCAAAATAGTGATTTACAGCAGCCTGCTTATTAACTCCAGGCTTAAGAAAAAAAGTGTGCTGAAGATCTAATGTAGAAACCTCTTGGTTATAAATAAACCACAGGTCCTGCTCTTTGGGTGTGTGTTTTTGAAGAGGACATTCTAACACATTCTCTTGATAGTACAAATATTTCTCAGCTTCCTTTTCAGGTGTCCTTGGAGCACCTTTTCTGACAGAAGAATCAGCAAATCAATTTATACGACTTAAACGACAGATACTATTTTCCCAGAACTACTGGGACCCAAGCAGCAGCCAGGATGCATGGGGATATACCGTAGCTGATCAGGTACTTGCCTTCATCTTGCAGCACCTATTGGGGTATAAAAAAACCCTAAACCACAGTTACAGGTCTGGGACTAACACTGAACAGTAACCCTTTGGGTAAAGGGAGGGAATCTGATTTATCAATGCAGGCAAGCCTGCTGTCACCAACTGTATTTTTCAGTATCAAAGCTCATAATACTCTTTTCTATTATTTTGATCTATTTCAGGTTGGTAAATCATGGAGAGCTTTAAGAGACACAGCACAATACTACATAGGCTTGGTTCCTTTTGCCTTTGATCCTTCAACTGCTGAGTACGATGGGATTTCTCAACAGAGCATTTCTTAAAGTCAGAACATGTTCATTTCCCTAAGTAAGTAAAATCGACCAACCTAACAGTGCTTTGGGACAATACGGTCCTAGTGGCATAACTTGGCACATGAACAAACCTGATTATAAGAGATGTCTTGAAAAAATAGAGATTTACTTTTCCTGTCCAAGTTTTATAGTTATTTGAAATGTGGCAAGTTGTTTTTTAAGTTTGCTTTGGAAGGATTCATTAAAAGCTTAAGGAATATATACCTTTTTTAAAGAATCTAAAGAAGCTGAACTGCAGGTACATATCCTACATAGCTGAGTTTAAAAGCAGACACAAAGCAATTCCTGAGGAGAAAGATAAACCCCTCATCTATTTCAGTAACAATACTGTATCCGGTGTAGAATAAGACCTCGGAACAAAACAGAGAATGAGACACAGCAGTTGGAGAAACCTGTATTTATAGATGAGCACACAATTACATGAAATGAAGTCTCAAGCAATTTCTCTATGATAATTTAAGACTGTGCAAAAATGTTCACATTTTTGGGACATATTGTTATCAAATTTAGGGAACAACTACTAAGTGATTCAGTTTGACAAGCACAGAGTACCCACATTATTCCTGCAAAACACTTTTCATACCAAGACACTGCAGTCCTTTGAAATGGACAGGAGTGGGTAGAACCAAACTCATACAACTTTAAGTTTCAGTACTTAAAATAGTTACTAAGACACAGCAATCTGATCAGCCTAATTGTAACGACCAATAGGAAAATGGGTAGGCTTCTTCTCATAATATACTTTGAACAGAATATGCTTTGAATTTTATTCACTTAAAATTAGCTTTCCTTTTGAAAATGAGTTTCATTTTGAAATGTGGCTTTTGAAAAGCACTTATTATGAGATAAGAATTTGACTGGGAGAGTATCAGATTGAGCTTTCTAGGACTGTTCCACCTGAATGGTGATGCCAGTTTCAGTCACTGAGCAGAAGCAAAGTGGAAGAGAATAGCTAAAAGGCATGATTTCCCTGCCCTCTTGCCAAGTCTTCAGCTGGTGTCTTTGCGTGACTCGAAGGAAGCACCATTTCTAATCCTGATATGGGCAGCAGCTTTCTTGACTAGCAGCAGTTACTTCCGCCTTAGGACGAATGTGAAGTTACCTGAAGACTCTTTATCCGGTTTTCCAGACAAATCCCACCCTATCTTTTCCATCAGAAAAACTATTCAGATAGAAGATGTCTAACTGCTTCTAATTATTAGCTGTTCAATACGTATGTCTGAAGGCTGTGATCCTGACCGCTGTTAGGCATACTGCAAGATTAGTTCTCCCTCCAGAATGATAATGCCTGTGATTGGTATATGCCAGGACTAAAACCAGTTCACAGGAACACAATTACAGGCGCTCCCACTGAAGCATGTTTATGATTTCAGAGCCAGGCTGGTTATCTCTTAGACTGAAATGTATTTCCCAATGCTAGTACAACAGAAATGAACATCCAGAGTTACACCTTTACGAAGGTGCATAGCAGAAAAGACATCAAGCTTGAGGTTACAAAAAACATTATAGATAAAGTAAAATAATTGCTTTCAACTAATGGCTCATGATTAGTGACATTTCTGAGATGGCCAAGCAAACCTACATGCATGTACAGGAATCTGGTTCAGGGGCTGTCCTTTCAGAAGACAACAATTATAAAAGCATGCAAATCTGAAGGTCAGAGCTGCTGACAGTACCCTTACATTTGCAAAACTTATTCTAAGTTATTCCATCTTTTCCAGTGACAACATTAGATCTTACATGGATATGCCACAACAGTCTGGGACTCACCTCCAGCAACAGACAAGGATGAGCTATTAAATCCTACATGTCTTGTGTCTGATCATGTAAGGAATGGCATGTTGTGTATTTGCTGTTATTGCTATTATGCATTTGGTAAGATGACTTTCTCTCATCCCACTGTCTAAAACCAAAATGAACATGCTAATCCTCTCAATACTGCATATTTTGTATCCATAAGTAGAAGTGAGATGTCTGTCATGGCAAATTGAATAAGAAGCTGAAGACAAGGCAACCATTAACTTTCAGCAGATTATGTTTAAAACCCCTGTGTTTTCAGGTAAAATATTTTTTTTTTTGACTAAACAATTGTTTTTAAAAGTACATTCCTGCTTCTGCGACTGAAAACCTCATTTTTACTTCTCAGTATTTCAGCTACATTTTTGAGAGGCAATTAAGTAATGGAAATCAGTCACTTCAGGCGAGTAAATGAAGTAGAGCACATTCGCTTCAGGTTTGGCTTGTAAGAAGAGTATACTTCTGTACCTAAGGGCATTTTCATTTCTTTCAAGTACTGCAGGCAAACTGGCAGGTATTATAGTATACATCTGTATCACACCTATGCTTTGTTTTCTGCATTTAAACTTCTATACTTGGTCTTGAATGCCAAAACCAACTGAAGCCACATCTACCACTGTAAGCTGTTTTTTCTTACTTGGTGTAAAGTAGGAGCTGGTGAACACACTTAACTCACCGCTCCTTTTCTAATAAAAGTGATTATGTTAAAATGGTCTCTATGCCAAGTTCTTGAGTCTGGAAATTTTCCCATTCCTATCTGTTAGTTTGCCTTATTTCAGGACACCTCTGAATAAACAACTGGGCACCCACATTCCTTTTGTATGTTATTAATACACTGCTAGCAACTAAAAGCTTTTAACCCTGGTCAAAATTTCTGCATGAACAAATCCCTGTTTGGGAAACCCAATCCCTGTGTGGGAAACCAAAATGTACAGTAACCTTAAGGACAGGGTAGGTGAAGGTAGGCAATTTTTGTTCACTTTCTATCCCTAAAGAGCAGGCTCTGTGTGTTCAGTGTTCTTTGTGAATATGAACCATACAGTGACTGGAACAAATTCAAAGGTAATCATAGAATAGTTTGGGTTGGAAAGGACTTGGGTTGGAAAGATCATCCAGTTCCAACCCCCTGCCAAGGGCAGGGACACCTCACGTTAGACCTTGTTACCAGGCTCCGTCCAGCCTGGCCTTGAATGCTGTCAGGGATGGAGCATTCACCACTTCTTTGAGCCATCTGCTCCAGTGCCTCACCACCCTCACATTAAAGAATTTCTTCCTTATATCTAACCTGAACTTCCTCTGTTTAAGTTTAAACCTATTCCCCCTTGTCCTATTGCTGTTGGACCTTCTAAAAAGAAATACACCTTCTGGCATTTTGGCAATCTCTGCCATACCCCTAGGTATGAAACTATCCTTAGGCCATTATTAATTTGGCTGCATAGGACAATGGGCCTGAAATTGCCATTATTCGTTAGCTAAGCTGAAAATCCATTAAACACTTGAAGGAGATAAATGAGGTGCAAGTTCAGTATTTGCCATATAGAATTTCACATCTTCAGTCACACTACTTAATTATGAAGAGTTCATTCAAAGATAATGGGTGACAAATGATGTGTAGACTGAAAGACCTCACTAGCTGAACAGTCATGGCCTGTCCCTTCTGTCCCCCTTCCCTGTGTTGCTTGACTTTGGATAGGAGAGTGCTCTAGATCTTAAACCTTGTATTATTTGCATCAGTAACAGTGCAGGCATAACAGAGTTACCGAAACACTTCAATTTATAGCAAAAAGCAGGACTGCATTGACTTCAATTTGGAATGGATATAAAGTAAAAATAAAGGGATCTGCTCCCTCCACCTGTCCCCTTGATGGTTCCAGAGATATTGCCACTCTGCAGGCAGCAATGGTCAAGCCACTCGGGCATCAGTGATGCAGTTTTCAGCCCTACCTCTCTAACTGATGGTGTTGCTGCCAGGGCAGAGGTTTTGGATCTGCTTGAGAATTAGCTACAGTGTTCATGCCTGCATGGCAAGGTAAACCAAAATGGGAGTTAGTTCAGGAGTTAATTCTCAGAAAGACAACAGGCATCCCTGGAGTACGGATGACAGAGTCCACTAATGAGATGGAAGGTAAAATGGAGTGTGTCTTACCTCATCTGGCATCAGCTGGTGAGGAAACTGCCCAACCTTTATGAACTGTTTTATGGTTGTCAGAGCCATAAAATTAGAATAACCACTACCTTAAATCTATTGCCACAATGACAGTCCTGTGTATGGCTGGCTTTGTGACCAAAACATCAGACAAAGCCAGGGGATGCAATCTGACAGTTCTGTTGTACTTAAACATGACTAATTCCTCTAAAGAAGCTGTTCTGAAAGCAGGGCCTCAATCTGCAAAGTTGTAGCTTCGAGCTAATGTCACTAATTCAGATAATTAGTCTTGCTGAATTAAATGGGAAGAATAGTGCATGCATGAGTAGCAGTAGAAGATGAGGTGCTTATTTCATGTTATCAAAATACATGCCACTCATGACAACGAACAAATAGCTTTTGCAAGGGTTTGACTGTGAAACTCCTTCCTCTGCATTTATTAATAACTAGGAAAAGTATTTACCCTGTGAATTTGCTTCCCTTATTTATCTTCACATACTATTTCAGCTCTTGAACACAAGTAACTTTGGACCGAGGTCCCTCTTCTAGGCCTGACAGCTCTGTGATTCTGTGACCCTTCTTCAGTGCCTTTTCCCACACATCTTCATGTTGCCACCTACATCTTTTGTGTCCTTGGTTTTTCTACACACCACAGATACACATGCAGTGCCTTATTGATGAAAAATCCAAAGAACAGGGCTGAGGGTGGAAAAAGAGACCTCAGGGCACAGGATCTTTGCTTCTAGCACAATGGAGAGCAGCTCCTCTATGTTGTTTCTGATACTATGACTGGTTTTTAAGGGAAAAAAAAAACCCAAACAAATCAAACCCTAAATGACACAAACACCTAAACTCCCTGAGGCCATAGCCCACAAAAGTCCTGGGGGAAAGGGGATACAGGCAGAAAGGAAAAGCTTAAGTCAGGTTTGTCTGCACATAGACATTAACAGGACAGATGTAGGAGGATACCTGCCAGGCATTCCTGAATTTCCAACTCTTTTCTGAGTGCTGTGAGAAGGATGTCTAAGATCAACAGAGTGATGGAAACAAAGATGCTCAAGTATCTCCTGATTACTATGTCCAGCAGAAGCACTTCCCCAAGCAAGGCATTAATAGGGTCTTCCTCTCATGGGGGCTCTCCAATGCTGAGTCAGACCTCAATCATGCTGCAGCCCCTTCCTCAGACAGAGAACTTGCCTATTCCCTCATCTTCTTGGATCCCTGATTTTACAAAGCTTAGAGGAACCAAATTGCCTTTGGGATCCCTGCTACTTTGTCAAGTTGAACTGAAAACAACCCACAGGTTAAAAATTACTGCAGCTAGACATAGGGGATAAACACATGCCTACCCATGTAGACATTACACAATAAGAACCTTGTTTTGTTAGAGAGCCAGGTGAAAGATTCAAATGTAGTCTGATGCGACAGAAGAAGTAAAAAACCCCATCTCTACCATAATAATTAAAGAAAAAGATTAATACCTCTTTGGCTTTCTTTTAATGAGAAAAACAAGTCATTCCAAACAGAGCAAATAGGGGAAGCTGCAGTACCCAAATAGCCTATATATAACCCACTTTACAAATGCTGAATGCGAAGTAGATACTAAGATGCACTGTTATCTATAAGCTCGGCAGAACAGGTGAGTATATAGAGGTAATGAGAAAGAACCATCTCTTTTGTGAGCTGAAATGCTTTCTACTATTTGTAGAACAGTGACATTTGCTTTTCAGTGACAGATCTATGCCCTACTTCACTACTGTGGTAATTCATATGGTTGAATCTGGTGATTTTAATGCACATTATGCAATACGATTTCAATGCATACACTGTTTGAGCTTGCATCACACTTGTTACGCACTTGCTTTGCACTTGATCTTCTGTTGTCTTAATTTAAACCAAAACAGCCAAGACAAAGTATTCATCTAGTCTATACCTGCTGCTGCTGTAACTTCCCATGCCAGCAAAAGTAAGCTGTGTTCAAAGCAATTTTATGTTGGCTGATTAAGTATACAAACCACGCACCAGAGGCAGATGCATGGCCATAACCCCTTCACGTAAAGTGGAAAATGAATTATTAGTGTTTTGCATCATCCATAGGAAACAGTGAGATCACAAGCTAGAATGTAAAGGTAGAAAATTATCCAAAATTGAAAAGCTTACCTGGAAAAGGAATAAGCATTCATTGTATGTGATTACATACAATTGAGCCTGGACTGAAGTCACAGCCTACCCCAGCACCAGGCAGGCTCAGTGCTGTGTCTGGCTGTCTTAGAGATTAAACAGATATTCACTGAACCACGTAATGTGAATTTAACTGTCACCTCCCTAGGGGAGCAAGCTGGTGCACTTCAGCCTTCCAGGATCAACCCATGAAAGCTTCTTTCTCTACAAGGTGTTACAAGACAGTCAGCTTGAAGAGACACTTCTCATTCAGCTACTTACTCCCAGTCATACAATCACTGCTAAGGTGATTTCATGCCAGTCACTGCCTCCTTGGCAGGACTGAATAGGCAACTGATATCCTGTCTGAATAATTCTGCTCTGTCCTGGTTGTGATTGAAAGCTGCTGCACAGCAGGAAGCTAGCTCAAGAAAGGCTTAAAAACATCCTTACAATTGCTGTCAATATTATTACCATAAAGTCAAGGCCTGATTGTGCACGGCGCCATGAGAAAGCAGTTAGTCTGGCATCTTCAAAATGCAGGTAGAAATGCCTATGGATGAGGAAACAACCGTAGGAAGAAAGTGGCTAAAAAAAGACAATCCTGGATGTTCAGCACTGCAAAATAACTGATTAGATGGTTATTTAGAAGAATGAGTTACAAAGACTCTTGTCTGGAATTCCAGAAATGCTTTGGATGAACACTGCCCAGGGAACTATAAAGTGCTGCTTCCTCTCAGTGTCTGTACTCGGGTATTTGTGGTGTTAGTATTGCTGTGGAATTCAGGTAGGAGGCTCAGTACTGAGAGATTTACCACAAGCTTGCTGGCAGAATGGGACCTATACCTCCCCATGTTACACCATGGGCAGGATGCAGTCTGATTTTCGCTACAGCACCTCAGATGACAGCTACCATCACCTTATACCAAAGCTACATGTACTGACCTTTCCCCCATCTCAATTTAGAAATGCTTACAGAAATAAGAGTTAATTTATAAGCATGTACCACAGTCAGTTTGCAGACAAAAAGACCTCATGCTTTTACTCATACGCCATCTGGGATGCGTACAAACAATCCAACCAGGGTCACTATGCTTTGTAGAGTATAGAAATACTTATAAGAATAAGAAAATAATCTCCTTTTTTGATACTCAGGGTTACACAGCTCCCTACTCCTTTCTCATCCTCTCTTCCCCCAGGCTAAGGCTTATTTTCATTCCCTCCATAATTGCCAAAGGATTAGAACTAGCCAAAGTACATCCACAGGCACTGTTTAGAGCAACCAGAGATTACTACGTGCCTCACTAAAAAGTGCAGGCTGCCTTGATCTATCGGGTCGGCTGTGTCAGAAATGGCATACCCAGCAACAACTGCAAAATCAGAACCTTACAGAAAGGTCTCTTTCCTTGAAAAAACCATGTCATTAAGACATGAAGTTCTGAAACCAGGAATAGAAGCTGAGGGATTCGCAGAGAACTGCTTGTCTGACAGCTCCCTCCTTCCCCACTGTAAAAGCTTCAAAGCTATGTTATTAGTGGGAGCAGTAACAATGAAGGTCAGGAAATTATTTGAGGTGGGCAGAGCCTTTCTTTCCAGGTCTAAGCTAACACTTAAAATTGCATGTCTGGAAATGAAGGGGCAGCCAGCACACATGCTGAAAACATTACGTGCACCCTCCTAAAATCAGCTGCATGTACAACACTTAATGGGTAAGTGGAAATGAACATATAAAGAAGCTGCATCATCTGCATTGTAGCTGGTTGATTGGAAGAAATGAGTCCCAGGAGAACCAGGAATAGGTTAAGTGCATTTGTCTCAGAAGCTCACTGGGTTGCCTGGGCCAGCCAAGTTTCCTTTGAATCTCTTTGAAGTTGAACTAACCTGCCCTGAAATCAGGGAGTCCAAACCCCCTGCTACTATTAGTCCAGAAAGGGGGTTCTGAGAGAAATTATCTGAAATAGTCAATTTTGGTTCTGAGCAAAGTCTGAAAGTAGCTCATCTACACCAGCAAGCTGACTGACAAAGCACTGACTCTGCCCATTGCATTTAGCCCTGATACTGGCGATAGGTCTTCTTTTACAAGTCCTGCAGCACCAGGACTCAATGAAGTTAAAGAGCTGTTTTTACCATCCTCTAAAATTGGACATCCTGAAGTGTGTATGTTTATACAGAAAATGGCTCACAGCAATGAAGGGTGCAGCCACTAATTCATTATCTTTCTAAGAGAGGATCATATGATGTGCAACAGCATTACCAATTATTATATCTAATGAAAATAATGAATTACAAATATTTCTGTCTCGTTACCTTGTGACAGGAGTGTTATTAACTTGTGATTACACAACAGTTTTATAGAAAGCCTCCTTGAGGACAGGCTGTATATATATGCCTGCTGAATTTCCTTTTCCCCCCATTGCTTAAATTGCATAGCAAGCAAACAGCCACAACGGAAGGGACCACTCAATGACTGCTAAAATGTAGGCTTTATAGTCCTCCAAGCTTGTATTAACACAAGTGAATATATAATCACACAGTGTTTTTCAAACCCAGAAAAGTCGGCTGTAAAGATGGCATAACAGTACCCAGTTAGAACATGGCCTTCCAGAAAAAGGCTGGAAAGTGTCATGGAATTACAAGGTGGTAATGAGATCTGAGGGGGATTTTCAGCATGGATAGATGTCCTGCTAATCCAATACACCAGTGTCAGACTGTGCTTCCAGAAATAACTTACAACAGCAATTGCTCAGTAGAAACATCGCAGAATGATGAATCCATGAAAGGCTGCACAAGTACACCAGAAGAATCATTACAATAGATGGATATATTAACAGGCTAGCAGTGTACTGTTAGTGTACAAAGTTCAGTTTTTCCACTTCACCTCTTTCCTGGTGAAGAAGGCCATTCATTTCAAGGAAATCAGAGCTATGATTTTAGTCAGTTGGTTCTGTGCTTTTTGTTGGGTTTTTATTTAGTTTTTTGGTTTAAAGCTTCTTTTTGTATTAATTTTTTTTAAGCTACACAATCATATTTTACTGCAGAGTGCCTAGCTGCAATTTTTCCGGCTGATCCTATTGTGTCATCTTTGTTTCTAAGTGGAAGGAGCACATCTCCTCCTGGGTATTCACTTTACTGACCAGCAGAAAAACAGCTAGAATCCTCAGCCCACAAATACTCATGCATGGACACTCATTCCACTTGAACTCCAGCTAAAAGTGGAGAATGGAGATAGGCTACTTGATTTTTTACTTAATTAGGCATAAATACCCACCTGAATTACCCAAATTCCCTTCCATGTTCTAGCAGTAGCCCATGGTTTCAGCAGTAGCCCACAGCTGTGGCGATGCTTGGCTCATGTACACAGTGAAGACTACCCTTAAGCATTTTTAAAGGAGATCATTTAGTCAAAAGGCTATACAATTAAAGCTGAAAAATAAGTTACTATGAGATGGCCTTGTAGAAAGGCCAGCCACCACCACCACCACCACCGGCTCGCCAGGCTATAGCAGCTTCTGGACAGTTTTGTTTTGCCCTATAAAGCTCCAACGTGTTTTCATCGACCATGTAACTGACACTTTCTTGCTCTGCATAGAATTATCATGGCTGAGAGAGAGAAAAATCCTTCCCAAAAGAGCCTCATGTTTTACAAACCATAGGGAAAGACTCAGGAGTTTCTTCTTGCAAGACAATGCCACTCATGAAAGACATTCTTCCACACATCATCGGATAAAACCCAAGTCTTAATCCTTACACCTCTGTAAATACCAGGATCACCCCTCAAAAGTAAGTATCAGTCAGTAGTCAGCCTAAATCAGTTGATTGCCATCATGACTCACCTCAAGAGTTAGCACTGAGCTGCAGGTATTTTTCCTGTTTAGGGGTTTGGTCAAGTATGATTGATATTTGAACTGGTTTCCAGTAGAAGTACAGCAGATAGAGACATTTCATAAGGAAAGGTGAACGCTGATACATCTGGAAAGAGAGCAGAAGAAAATGGAGGTGTTACTGCTTGGTTATTGCAGAAACAGTTACATAAGGGAGTTAAATACCAGAGAGGGGACCTCACATGCTACAGGAATATTCCCTGAGCTCCTCCTCTAGAAAGGAGAGCGAGTTTTTATTTAGTGGAAACACATCCTCCTTAACACATCAGAAGGAAACATGGTTTGGGAGGGTAAAAGCTGAATCAAAAATAAGCCTGTATGCTTCCAGGAGAGCAGATCGGCCATGGGAGAGAGTGGGTTTGGCTGGCAAGAGCCCATCTCCAGCAGATGCAGCCTGGAGCCCAGGGCACATATGGGGACAAAACTTCTGAGGAGGGAAAGCGTCTGTACAAGGCGGCTGGAAATGGGAAAGTGGGGAGTTACCTTTTAGATTTAGTTTCAACAGGTTTGCAGCAATTTCCTTGCATTGCCTCAGAAGTGGCTGCTGTAAGTGTTTGAGCCACTGGTCTCCATTTTGGATGCTGCAAACAAATCCCTTCATTCAGGTTTAGTTCAACTGAACATCGTTTGTGCTGAAAGTAGCTGCCAGATAGTAGGGGAGTGTGCAAGCAACTTGTGCAAAAGAGCACAACAGCAAGTGGGAGGGCAGGGAGGACTGAAAATGGAATGTGGCATGCCGGTGGAGGGGAACAGCAGTCACAGGACAGACAGTGATCCTGATCCCATTTTTCCAGGATTTGGAAACTCATACAGTCCCAAGATTCCTTCACCACCAGCCCCTCCCTCTTGGTGAAGACAAGGTCCAGCATAGCCCCCGTCCTCGCTGGCTCCTCTGTCACCTGGAGAAGGAAGCTATTGTCACAGTGTATTCCAGAAACCTCCTGGATTGCTTGTGTCCTGCTGTGTTGTCCCTCTAACAGATATCAGGGTGGCTGAAGCCCCCAGTAAGGACCAGGGTTTGTCAATGTGTCTACAGAGGACCTCATCCTCTTGGTCTTCCTGATCAGGTGGCTTATAGCAGATGCCCACTGTAATGTCACCTGTGCCTGCCCTCCCTCTAATTCTGATACATAAGCACTCAGTCAGCTCCTCATCCATCCCAAGGCAGAAGTCCATGCACTCCAGCTGGACATTGACCTAGAGGGTGACACCCCCTCCTTGTCTTCTCGGCCTATCTTTCCTGAAGAGCCTGTATCCTTTCATTCCAGCACCCCAGTCACAGGAAGTGTCCCATCACATCTCTGTACCAGTGAGGTTGTAGCCCTTCAGGTGTGGGCATGCCCCTAACTCTTGCATGTTCCCCTTGCTGCATGCATTGGCAAAGAGGCACTTAAGTTGGGCCCCTGACAAAGCTGGCTTATTGGCAGCAATGGCTGTAAGTCCCTCGTGCTGCTCTTCAGGTGGCCCTTGCTGTCCTGCAATGCCTTTCCAGGATTTGGGCATCTCCTACTGGCACCAGCATCAGACTGGGAGGAGTAAGATTAGACCAAGGCTTAGCTTTCATGGTTTGCAAAGTAAAACTAAAACCAACCCCTCCCCAGACCAAAATCCCCAACAACAAACCAACCAATACCCCCCAAAACTGCCTTACAAATCTATCATCGTACTATAATTTGACAATGATCAAACAGAAGAAACTAACCAAATTAAAAGGCTTGGGAAAATAATCCTCCCAAAATGGCTGGATTTTTGACTAATCCTTTTTTCATCCCAACCGTTTCATAAATACCAGGCATTCAAATTACCCCTTAATTCTTTTCTTAAGGTAGTGAAACAGCGCTGACCTTTGGCTTTTAATTTCACACCCGCTCAAAACCAGACTCCAAGTTTCCTCTGAATACAGCCTTGTTGCAGCCTGCCACAGTTCGACAACTCCTCGACAGCAGGGTTGTGACCATGCCCTTTAAAACCTTCACAGTTTAAACATCTCGCACAGAGAATACACTTTCACCAGGAAATTGGTTTGCATGCTGCACATCCATAAGCCTTCTGTCCCCCTGCCTCTTGTGACATGCATTAGACTATTGTATTGGGTTTATTCTAGGGGTTTGTTTTGCTAACATGGGGAAGGCTGAGCAATTTAGTCACCCAGCAGAGTGCTTACCGTTACATGAACAATGCTAACAGTGTTATCACTGTGCAACTTCCTACCTTAAGCAGGATTAACAGAAGAAGGTAAGCCAGCTGAAAAAGGGTCACAGAGGAGATTCAAGCCTTTATCTGAAAAGGGCTCAGGCTGTGCTCTGGGATTACTCACCTGGCTGCACTGGCATCACCCTGTGCTAAAGCTTCACCTGCCAATGAAACTAGAGCAGGGTTGTAGGGTTTTGCTTCACACACACTTGGGCAAGAGGAGACTTGGGTAGGGCCAAATTAGGGCTGGGATGTTTTTCAAACAAGAGGCACTGTGTTTGTGACCTCCTGGTTTGTGTCACCAGCAGCCAGCAGAGAGGGAGAAGCCAGCCAGGGCTCTGGAGAGGCAGCTTAGCCTTAGCTGGGGGTCAGAGGACCCAGCTAAGCTTAGCCTTAGCTTAGCAAGGTCAGAGGAGGCAGAGACAAGTCTCAGCCATTGTTTGGACTCATGGGATTTGTTCTTGTTCAGAGTCTTGTTTCTAAAGAAATCTAGCTCATTAGGGCTTTTAGGTGTCATCATGGAGGAGATATCTGTGTTGGGGACATGACTCCTTCCTATCCCTGGCTTCACTGCTGTCCCCCAGGCAAAGGTCTCCAAGGAGCCATGCACAAGTCAAGAAAGCCCCCCTGAAGGCGTCTGAGGTTCTGGACTTGGGTTCCTCATTAGGCTATTGCTCAGGTAGCGAAAATAATTACTTTTGTTTTAAGGGATATTTTATATCTGTAGCAATTTGCTCCTTGGGAAATGTCTGACAACCCCCATTGCTTATCTCTCAGAAAGCAACTCCACCTCAAAAAATCACTTCTTGGAAGAGTGGATACGGCAAAGAGCAAACTCCCTATTTCTTCTTACACCTCCCACACAGACATGTCAGAAAGGTACTGCCAAAACATTTTCTTTGATGACTGGCAACTTGCTTGCATGCCAAGAGAAGGGAGCTTGTAAGAACATGCAAAAGTGTAATCCTGCCATCCCCTGCCTTTCAAAAGTTTTAAAAGATGGTAACTACTTCTGCCTGAGTTTGAAGCACAGAGCTGCACTATATTGATTCTATTCAATCATAAGCAACTCACCCATGTCTAGTCCTCTACCTATAACAAGAGTAGAATACCCCATGCGCAGGTAAAATTTAATTAGCTAACACTTGCTTACTGTCCTCGATTGCCATTTACATTTCCCATACCTCGTTTAGGAAATGATGGCACCTCTTCTGCATACCATCAGCCCTTCATCAGAAACAAACATCTGAGGTGAAGAAGCCTGCACTGCACTAATTGCTCATTGATAACCCAGCTAGGCTTACCAGGCACAAGCCAATTTATATATGAGGGCACAACTGTGTCTCCTCAAATCATGCACAGAGATAAGAAAAGTCTGTGATTTAGGAGTGATGGCAAAGTCAATGGATCTTATGTCAACATCCTTTGTCCAAATCTACTTTGATAGTGAGGAAAAGGGGTCAGTGATCTCTCTACTTGAAATGAATTTATGGTAATACACTTGATGGGCAAGTGCTTAAAATACTTATACCTGTGGCAGCTTCACCTGCATTTTTTCTCTACAAAAACAGAGTACCAGTACCAGTTCAGGCAAATAAATCAGCCCACACTGTTTCCCAGAACAAACCCAAATTCAAACAACTTCATTCCCCCCACCCTGCCTCTCTGCTATCACAATGGAAACTTCTGATACATAATTCCTCCACCAAACCACATTTCCATCCCCAAAAGACAACAAGCCTTCTTCACAACATCTCACAGAAAGATGGCCTCAAGCAACAACAAAGGAAGATACAGAATACTAACCTCAAATCATTCCTTTTCCAAACTCTGATTGATTCATGGTGTTCTGTTTCATCTGAAAAGTCATTTCGCCCTTGACCTCCCATCCAGCCCTTACATCTACTCCCCAGCTCCGAAGATTTTTTTGCAGAACAGACCCAAATCCACTGCAAGAAAAAGAAGGACTTCTCTGAACCACACTTACCAGGGGCATGGCTTCAGCAACATGTATTTAGACACACCTGTGTAATAAAGCTCCAGGTGAAGAAAATGAAGCAATACTGTTCTTGATGAAGGCTTACCCTTAGCTTTGAAGACGTTAGGGAGATGATGTGACACAGCTGAAGAGCAACAGAACATGAGACAAAAGCAGGAAAAAGGCAACAGAGATGAGTCATCATCTGGCCTTGGTTTGCAGTCTCTCCAGCCTTGCTCAATTCCCCTACAATGCACATATTTGAACATATGAAAACAGAATTAACCCTACAAGCAGCATACCTCATCCTGCTCTATGCAAATATCAACTTTAAAGTTACCAAATTGTCATGGTTTAAGCCGAGCCGGCAAGAAAAACCATGAAGCCACTCGCTCACACACACCCCCTCCATCCCATCCCACCCTGCTCCCAGGGGGATGGGGAGGAGAATGGAAAGAAGGTAACTCCCATGGGTTGAGATAAGAGCACTGCAGTAACTCAGGTAGAACACAAACCACTGCTGCTACCACCAATAATGATAAGGGAAATAACAAGGGAAGAGAATACAACCGCTCACCACCCCCTGACCAATACCCAACACAACCGAGCAGTGATCTAGCCCTTCTGGGTAACTGCCTCCAGTTCTGCATCCTGGCCATGATGTGCTGGGCTATGGAATACCCCTTTGGTCAGTTTGGGTCAGGTGTCCTGTCTCTGCGTTCTCCCACCTTCCCCTCCTCCCTGGCAGAGCATGAGGCTCACAAAGTCCTTGGTCAGCATAAACATCACTGAACAACAACTGAAACCATCGGTGTTATCAGCGCTGTTCCCAGGCTGAAAGTCAAAACCATAGCACTGCACCAGCTACTGAGAAGGAGAAAAATGACTGCTCCTGCTGAACCCAGGACAAGAATACAGTGGAACTGAGATCAGCTTAAAATTGAGGTGGACTGCAGCTACTGGTGCTGCACAGATAGCTTAAAAAATCCAAACCAGATCAAAAAGCTGGTCTGTAAGCCACTGAACCCAAGCATGGGCTTTGTGACCTTTTTCACTTCCCTAGTCAGGGACATCCTTTTTTAAGCTGAGCAGTAATTAATATTGAAGGAAGAGCTCCATGATATTAACTGGTACATGCTACCTCTCAAATGCTGAGGAAGAAAGAATATAAAGTGTCCTTCCACACACAGCTGGCTGTACTCACGTTAGCTCATCTTTCTGATCCCTTCCACTGAAGTCTGTTGGAAAGCAGGCACATGTGGAGGGCAGGCTTGACCAAAAACCAGGAAACCCCCAGGAAAGATAAAGTGTTCAAGGATATTAGTAACAGGCAAACTGTATGCTCTGACAGTGGTTGCTCTACCTTTGTTTTGCTTTCCCTACAGGACTTCCTTTTTAAACTGCTTCTTTTCAGGTTTGGCTTAAATGTCTAACTACAACCAGAGATTTCCAACGCACAGATTTACATGTGCTTCATATTTTTAAGCTTTTCAACATGAGGCATCCTGTGGAGACAGAAAAAAAAGGGTGAAAAAAAAGAAGATTCCAAGTATGTTGCATCTCTGAAGAGCTGCTCGACGATTATTTTTACTGTGCAGACCCACACCCTGTCAGCCATCACTGTAGCAGAATGCCATGAGTACAAATTTCTCCCTTCCAATTAACTGAGGCCACATTGCAGAGGGAAGGATGCTGTTGCGGCTCACCCACCCATGGCCATAAGTAAACATCAGGAGGAAACCAGTCCCACCCAAACCTCACTGCCAAGCGTGCTTGTAGGGGTGTCACCAAATAAAGCAGGATTTGGCCTGCAGAACATTTCCAGCTCTACGTGCTAGAGAAAACTGACAGGTTGGCTTGGGGATCTCACAGGGACCTTTGTAAAGCTGACTGCAGATAGGCTCAGGGTCAGGGGGAATGAGCTATTTATTCCTTTCCTTTGTGAACTGAACATCCCTGGTGTGTGTACTAGGGTCTAGCTGGGATGGAGTTAATTTTCTTCATAGCACACAGTGGCATGGTTTGGATTTGTGACACTATTTGTTTCTCTGAGGTTGTGTTTCACCCTTTGCCTTCCCCAGAAGCTGAGTATCATGTGTGTGCATCCTACCTGTGTGAGGACTTCTCTTCTCCACAGCATCTCATTTGTGGCAACTTTATGTAAGCAGTGAGGAACGTGTGGCCATATGGAGTGGTGCACTGAGCTAACAGACTGGTATGAATCCTCTTCTAGGAAGCCGATCTCCCTGTCAAGGAAAAAGAAAAACAAAGGAACTCAGCAGACATGCACCCAGGATTCTCCAGATGATAAAAGCTCAAAATAAGTGTCACTACCTTGCATATGCTGTGTGTAAGCACAAGGACATTTACATCAGCATAGCTGGCACAGAGTAACTTGAAGCACAATAACCCACTCTGCTGCAGTTTATTGTCAGTAACTGCTCTGGTTGCAAAGAAGGATTTCAGCTATGGAGAGCTTTCCCTGAGGTTTTAATGAGAGAGCATAGCTCTCAGCCATAAGCAGCCCTGCTCACTTCAAGTACTACTACCTCACATGCCATCAATGATGCTTTTAGATAGTATTTTAAGTCTTTTCCCTTTTCTAGTGCTTCTCAAAGGACTAAAAGATGACTGTGAAGAGCTTCAGAGACACTTGATTAACAAGGGAGAGGAAGACAAAGGATGCATAAATCAAGGAGAAAAAGTCTTTAAAGACAGAATAAGACTGTAAACCGACATGTACACATGAAAGGAGATGTCAGTAGTTAGTATTTCACTGAAGGAGCTCTGGCTTTAGAATTTGGAGGTCAGTGTGGTGAGTTTCTAATATTTCAAAACAAGCTACTCCAATTTAACATAATAATATCAAAAACCACACTGAAAGGAGGGAATGTTATGTAAAGACACACTTATCAGCAACTATCCAACCTGTTTCAGTCATAGGCTGGGGTAAACCATTTGACAGCACCAAAATCTGCAATTTCCAGTTGTTACCTCTTCTTCTCCTCAACTGTGGCATTTTCACATTGGCCTGCAAATCGTTTTTGTGACCCTAGACTGTCACCAGAAAGCGATGCGTTCTTAAATAAACATTTGAGCAAACCACCTATAGTATTAGCTACTTCTGGGAAATGCTAAATCCTCCTCATGTTTATTATTTTGTTAATAACTGCCCTACAATTATCAAGTAATGGCATCGTCAGTTGTATAATTCCAGTTTTCCAGCATTCTACCGCTGGCTGTAGAATTCCTAACTTCTCCTTCTAATAAGAACTCCCGTTTATTCAGCAGATGAAGCAAATCTCGTAAGTTTCCATGAAAACCCTACAATCTGTTTTACCTTTTAAATTAGGATTAAAATTCAACTGTCTGAATAGGATCTAAGACTTGGAGTTCAGAGGAACTGACACACCTAGGAGTTCAACCTAGCATCCTCTCTCTTCTGAATCAGCATCCAAAAGGATTACTCATTCCTCACGGCTCACAACTGCAGCTTCCTAAGGTCACAAACTTGATTATCTCATTAGATACTTACATTTTCACACCTGAAGGATGTAAGTAGCTATCTTTACTAACAATTATACACTTATTGGTAGAAGTCGCCCCCATGTACCCATGTAATTTAAGACACCCCTGCCCTATTTTGGCATTAATACCAGGACCCAAATCTATCAGCTTTATCTAGGCCAGGATAAATATAATTTAAGGAAAAATACTGCCTTGACCAGCAAAGAAGGGGATCTTAATGACCCTTTCCTGCATCTGATTCCAAGTGCTGTGAAGTTATAATGCAAACATTGCACTATCCTGAATTGAATGAAGTCAAGATAATTCAAGGACAAAACCCTGTTTGCAGCCAATAGAGGTATTTGAAATTTTCCCAGCAGTTCGTTAAAAATCTCATTACAAGCTGCAGTGGGCATTGTTTCTTGTAGGGCTCCCACAGCCCATGAATTTCTGCCCGTTTCATTAGCTGTGTTCTGCATACAGAGAAGGGATTTCCCGCAGATAAATGGCAGAACCACGTAGGATACAAGATATTCATAAATCATTATTTGGTTAGTTTATTCACTAAAAAAAAAAGGAAACTAAAATAACTCCTGCCTGAAATACTTATATCTGGATATCACTCCAAACCAGGAACAGTACACAAAGGGCTTCGGTGAGCTCTGCAGCATAATGAGAAGACTGTGGCTACCTCTAATTCAAATGCAGTGTTAGTACTGGATATGTTAAGTTTTTTGAATGCTTTAGCTAAGCAGAATATATGGAGTGTGAACTCTTTCTTCTTCTTTTTCATCCCTTATTATAGGTACAAGTATCCCGCTAAGAAGCAAAGTACCAAAGCTGCACTTTGAAATAAATTGCTGGGTTTCACATTACGTATCTGAACTAAAACAATAATAAAAAATAACCAAAATAAATAAAAACCCCCATAAACCCCCAAACCAACCAACCAAACTACAGATCAACCCAACCCCCCAAAAGTATCCCGTAAGTAACTGAAAGCATGGTTTTGTATTACGAAATGATCGTCTTGCATTCTATGAACAGCAGGTGTTCATCAAAACACAAAAGGTGACTAAATTCCTGTCCATCATGCATGCATGCAGCACTTGTTATTCTTGCTGCGCTCAGGGAGTTATTTTATACGTTTCCTTTGGTCATCTTGCTAAAGGGAAGTCTGCTGTTCAGGTGTGAAAAATGGCTGTGGCTTGGGAGCCCAGTGGAAGAGCAGGGAGAACCTTCTGCTCTGCAGAAGACTGGCTTTTGCAGATCAGCTTAAGCTAAGCTCTTAATAGGGACAGGATATTCTATAGCAGTCATTGCAAATTGTATGACACTATTAATATAAATGTTCCACAAAGATAATGGCCAGCTCTACTTATCTGCCACAGTAATTAAAAAGGTCAAATAAGATAATATTAATTTCAATGCCTCTCACAGAAAACTCACTTTTTACAGCTTTAGCTTCATCTTGTAACTCATGTTTGAAAGCTGATGCCATGCTAAATTTTAGTAATATGGCTAGTATATATTTTTATGCTGCATTAATTATACATTTACAACTCCACGGAAAACACCCTCAAAGAGGCCAAATACAGGAAATACCATCTGGAACTGTGCTGTAGTTTGAACCCAGTCAGGCAGCACGTTCACCCACTCAACCCCTCCTTCCTGCCCCCCCCC
>NDXB01020720.1:140623-157434 GCA_002631895.1 Agapornis roseicollis | reverse complement strand
TAAAAGTTTTTACCAAAAGGTTTTTATTTTCAGGGGGAAAAAAAAAAACAACCCACAAAAAAAAAAAAAAAAAGAAGACCAAAACCCCACTAAAAGTAACTAACCAGATCTTGCATTATGGGAGAGTTAGGATTTCTAGAACAGACTGAACATCAAGATAGCTGAGCTGCACATCTTACTAAACAATTATATCAGAATGGATTTAACCAGTAAGTTGTTGTTAACTTTGGCCATGCAGTACCTTTTTGGTGAATCCAGGAATAAAAGTAGCTTTTGTTGAAACAGGAGCTGGGAGCTGCTCTGATGTTTTACTCAGTGAACTGCAGCTACAACTGCAGCTTTTAATTTCATAGGATTCAATTGTTCCCTGCCAAAGCTTTAGCTTTCAGCCAAATTTGTTTTGTGGTGTACTTGCATAGTACAACGTTTAGTTTAAAATGTTGATAAGAAAGTACTATTGGATTAGCTTTATTTTATTAATACTTAAAAAAAAAATCCATATAAGAGATTTCATTTTACATTTATATCATTGGAGTTTTCATTTAAATTTTTGAAAAAAAGTGAGCCTCACTCCCATAGATAACCACAAAATAAACAGATGAGCATGGAATACACAGCACCTGAAACTAAACAATTTCAGGAAAAACATTTTGTTGCACACAGATTACACTTCTTTGGAAATGTCTTCTTTTTATGCCATATAGGACTTTCCTGCTTTCAGCTTTTTAAATCTTAAGTACCTTTGTTTTGTTAATAGCTTGGATTACACTGATAGATTTAAATATAAGTAAATAGATAAATAGTTAAATGTATTTAAAGTTTTTGAATTCTCAGATAACTAAAATATAAAGGAATTTATTCTCTTCTTTTTTTGATATAGATGGAATTTAGATATGTCCAAATTTTCTAACTTAAGTATCTTGCTTATAGAATATTTTATTTGCTTTTATTTTGTAAATTGCACTTTTTAAATAAAAAAAAGCAACCCTGAATACTGTGTTTAGATATCCTGTAGAATATTTTTTGTATCTGTTGTATTAAAATGAAGTACAGTGACAATATATCCTTTAGAATAATTGCAAATGTTTTGGCATAATATGGTATTTTTATCTCTTAGCAGCATGTTAGCAACTGAAGCTTATGAATTTTCCCATAAGTAGATATTACTTAAAATAAACTTACTGTTTGTTGAAAAATTTATGGAAATCTTTTTTTTTATCTGAAGTGGTGGATGATTTAATTCCTGATATAAGCCAAAGTAATGACTGTGCCATGCACTGTTCTATGCTGGCTTCTGTATGCTTCTTATCAGAACCTACTGCTAAATTGAGAGATGTTACTTACTTATGGTTTCTTGCAATTATTTGTCTCTGAAACCACAGTGAATAAGAGCACAACTGAATCTCAAGACTTGATTTGAAAAATTTATTCCACCAATTGCTTAGTTATGAAATGAATCATCACTGGTTGCCAAAATACCTGTCCTTTTTATGTGAAACTGGAAAAGAATGGCTTAGCATTCAGGCAATTTGTTTTACCACCCACATTATGGTAGATTACTTACTGCACTGTAAGATGTAGATGTCACATAACTTGTATACTGATACCATAATTTCATTATAAACTCTCTTAAAATGAGAGGAAAAACCCCACAAATAAAGTTCCTGAGGTACAGTTCAGGTATGTAGATAAAGGTACTCAAATCTCTAGCTGGTGATTTCTCTGTTAATCATATCCTCATTTCAGGTTTGTAACACTACCATTTGCAAAAATATATTTAAGTTAGATATGGAATTCAAAGTAACTATCCAAGTTGAAAATAGGATGTTGACATTTTAGTGGTTGCATTAGTCCTTTTATGAACTCGAATTTTAATTATGCTACATCAGCATAGTTGGTAAAACACCTGAGAAGCATGAATAGGATTATTATCCCCTTTGGTTAGCCCAAAATGCTAAGTGTTCACTCTATAGCTTATTTGTGCATTGCACAGCACTATCTAGCATCATAGCAAAATGTCATCTATTTTGTAAACCCAGAGAGGGAATGGGATAGCTCCTATAAATGCTTAGCGAAGGCCTAAGCCAAAGTCTGCCAGAGCCAGTGGGAGCAATTCAGATTTGAATCAGGATCCAAGTACACCAGGATGATCATACATTATATAGGTCTTTATCTAAAATCAGGTTAACTGCAGAATTCCAAACACACACAGCAGAAGAAGAGCAAGAAATGCTGGTATCATGCAAAAGTGCAGGTTCCATACACAAAATATGCTGATGTGGCATGCCAGCCATTTCTGAAAGAAAAATTATTGCTCTTGCTGCTGAGCAAGACTAACATGCTGCCTGTGAAAAAGAGAGGTTCTTTAAGCAAGTGGTCAAGCCGCTAACTAGAGATATCAGTAAACTTTAACACTGATTGGGAACTGCATGCCATTTTTGGTCATGCTAAGCCCTTTTCTTCAAAGTGTTTTCTTCTTTTTTAGTATACAGAGCAGAATATTCTATAATTTACTAATTTTCTCAGTATATTAATTTTATGTAACTCAGCAGATAAGGCATTAGTATGATAAAAAAAAACCAGAGTGTTGTGAATTGTGAACTATTGCAACTACAGAATTTGAAACACCCAAAATGTTTTAAACTAGTGACTAGTAAAACTAGTAAAAGTGATTGGTATTTTCAAAAAGGTTATGAATGGCACAGTCACCTGCTATACAGAAATCCCTAAATATGTGTTTGGTATGGCTTTTCTCTATTTGGGGAACCTGAGTCATGAGTAAGATTAAGCATAAATGTTAAAAAAGAAGTGGTAACAATCATAAGAATAGTACCTCATGTTATTCCACAGCACTTCAGTACTGGAGTCATGAGTTAATAATGCTTGATTGGATTAAACCCATCATTGAATTCCACATCCTGATTCTACAAAATTTCTAAATCTCTCATACTAAGCTCCATCTTTCAAGTAACAATGGATTTCTTTTTTTTTTTTCTTTTCTTGTCGTACACAACCAAAAGACCATGTAGCTGCTACATTATGTCAGTGTGAACTACTCTCCTGAAATTATGAAGAATGATTTTTGTAGGTCTCTGGGATACCTACATTGCTTTTTACCTATCATCTAGGAATTAATTTTAGAATCATAGAATATTTAGGGTTGGAAAGGACCTTAAGATCATCTAGTTCCAACCCCCCTGCCATGGGCAGGGACACCTCACACTAAACCATGCCACCCAAGGCTTCGTCCAATCCAGCCTTGAACACTGCCATTGATGGAGCACTCACAGCCTCCCTGGCCAACCCATTCCAGTGCCTCACCACCCTAACAGAAAAGAATTTCTTCCCTACATCCAGTCTAAACCTCTCCTGTTTAAGTTTGAACCCATTACCCCTTGCCCTGTTATTACTGTCCCTAATGAAGCCCCTCCCCATCATCCTTGTTCTGACCCAGGTGTAGGACCTTGCATTTGTCCTGGTTAAACTTCATGAGATTGGCATCAGCCCACCTCACAAGCTTGTCAAGGTCCCTCTGGATAGCAAGGTCCTACACCTGGGTTGGAGCAATCCCAGGCACACCTAGAGGTTGGGCAAAGAGGTTCAGAGCAGCCCTGCCAAGAAGTACTTGGGGGTGGTGGTTGATGAGAACATGAACATGAGCCGGCTTCAGTGTGTGCTTGCAGCCCAGAAAGCCAACCATATTCTGGGCTGCATCAAAAGGAGAGCAGGTTGAAGGAGGTGATCCTGCCCCTCTGCTCTGCTCTCATGAAATCTCACCTGGAGTATTGTGTGCAGTTCTGGTGTCCTCAACACAAAAAGGACATGGAGCTGTTGGAACAAGTCCAGAGGAGAGCCACGAGGATGATCAGGGGACTGGAGCATCTCCCATACAAAGACAGGCGGGGAAAGTTGGGGCTGTTCAGCCTGGAGAAGGCTGCAGGGATACCTCATAGCAGCCTTCCAGTGTCTCAAAGGGGCCTATAGGGATGCTGGGGAGGGACTCTTCATTAGGGAATGTAGTAACAGGAGAAGGGATAACAGGTTCAAACTTAAACAGGAGAGGTTTAGACTGGATATAAGGAAGAAATTCTTTCCTGTTAGGGTGGTGAGGCACTGGAATGGATTGGCCAGGGAGGTTGTGAAGTGCTCCATCCCTGGTGGCAGTATTTAAGGTCAGGTTGTACAAAGCCTTGGGTGACAAGGTTTAGTGAGTGGTGTCCCTGCCTATGGCAGGGGGTTGGAACTAGATGATCTTAAGGTCCTTTCCAACCCTAACTATTCTATGATTCCTTCCCTCCAGCGTATCCACTGAACCACAGAGCTTGGTGTCATTGGCAAACCTGCTGAGGGTGCACTCAATCCCACTGTCCATGTCACCAACAAAAATAATGAACAAATCTTTGTTGTATCACAATGAAATGTGGTAGAGAGGAGAAATGCAAGCACACTAAGGGCATCTTTCTGCCAAGAAATGCAACATAGAGCAAAATACTTTACACCAGCTAAACCTGAGTCAAGCACAAGAGCTAAAAGACAGGATTTACAGGTTTTAGTAACTACTGTTTAAGGCTATTTTTCTTCTTAGTCTCTTTGTGTATTTACCTGCCTGTTCAGGGCAGTAACAGTACAAGGACCCCATTTCATTGCATAATTATCAGTTATCCACAGTGACTTCTAAGTCATTCATAGTCCCCTCTAACACAAAAGAATGCAGAAAATTTGTATCTCCATTGTCTAAATTGCTGCCTGGAACAGTAGTTTCTCTCTTTAGAAATATCTGAAAATCTATATAATCTTTCTTGTGGTGTCCAGATATTATACATAGCCAACAGAACCAACAAAATGCTTAATGTGAGATGATCAGCTTTCCATTACATCTTCCATGCTCATCCCCAACTAATATTTGGAAATCTTAGGGATTTTTTCTCTCACAGGTGGTTAAATTCTTCCTTGTGTTGTTTTACATCTGACATCATATAAATGGAAACACATATTTCTTCCATTTGGTTGTGTAAAGAGGATGGGAGAGGAATTAGCATCACAACTACCCTGAAAGTGATATTGAAACCTTGAATATTTTTTGTTTGTATTAAGAAAGATGATTCACATTAGGCAGCTGACCTTGATGCTTCTCGGAATGAACATGTTGGGGGTCATTTATACTGAGAAGGCTTTTTGTCATGAAGATAAAAAAAAACCCCAGACAGATCAAGATGCTCCGCTGGAGAGTCCTTGTACTGAACGCTATGTGTGCAGTGTCCTGAAAATAACAATTCCACTCTGTCTGTCACTCATCAAAAGAATCCACTGCAGGATGCCATGATTCTAGTTCCCCTGCTAACTGATTTCCAAAAATTGTTGGACTGTTTGTAACCCCTGAAGTAATACCGTTCAAGTTAATGTAGTTTTCCTTCCTGTGTCAGGATTTTCCCATACAAAAGGAAATAAATTCTGGCTTTCTTTGGCCAGTGGTGAGCAAAAGACTTTTTTGAGACAAGGAGGCACAAAATCACAAAATGAAACACAAACCTTTGTAAATAAGTAGAATCAGTCTTAAGTAACAGTAGCAATGGAAAATAACTGAAGTATATGTTTCACAGAAAAAAAATAGTAGAGTGCAGCTAGAGAACATAACAAGAATCCTTGTATAAGATAAACTGCTGTAGGTGGCGTATTTTTAGGTCCTTATGACCTTAGTACAAAAACAAGTGTAAGAAAAACAGGACAGAAAAACAGAACGTGGATGGGGAGTATCTGGGACTAGCAGGTGTCCAGGATGGGCTGCAGCTAACCTAACTGACAGGTAGAAGGACATTGCTATGTCTGCAGTGTCTGCAGTGTTACCGAACCAAGTAAGCTGGTATAAACATTATCTACTACATGTACTTCAATGGCTGCCAGAAGTGATGAAGATTGTTGGAAGAAGTAAATGACCCTCAGAGACCACCACTGCATTTTTGTACGCATGCAGGGAAACTTTCTGGAAAAAGGATGTAATTCATACACAGCCGCATGAATATGCATGTATGTGTGGAATGAATATGTATGCCCAGTGACTACATAGGAACAGCTTGTGCAGCAATACGGGGAGACATGCTAGGAGGAGCTATCCCCCATGTCTCCTGGAGCTGTAATAAAGAATACCTGTTTGTCAACTTAAACCTTTTTGGCGAGTTCCTGGAGATTTCTCCAAATCACTGTAGGCTAGGAATGGTGTAAAGGCCAAAAGAAACCATGTTTTTTTCTGAGCATTATGTTTTTCACTACAAGGTGTTCTTGTTGGAGAAAGGAAGAAAATTAGACTTGAAATTCAGTCTTGCCTCTTGAAAGTAAGTTGCTAATAGGAACTTCTGCATAGGACAAGTTTTGTGTGAGTTCCTAAGTATATTTTGTCTCTGAAGATGGACTTCTTGCCTGACAAAAGATATTTTTTCGTCTCTGTGTCACAGTTTCTTATTGAAATAATTTTTCTGTTTTGCATACGTGAAAATATTTAATCTCAAACTCCTTTATAGTGACAAGTACAAGGTGGGTTACTGAGGCCTTAAAAAGTAGCATATTTTCCAAGATTAGGTGACCCTTCTTTATAATTTGAGTCAATGCTAAAGAAAATCTAGGTCCTGAAGACTGGTTCAAGTAAAAGGAGAGAACTCAAGGAATTAGTATTTTTTTCTACAGTTTGAAAGGAATAGTAGCCTTAATTCTTAAGGTCCTTCTCAAACTTAAGTAAATTCCTCACAGGTTTGCTCAATGGGAATGAACCTGCAAGTTTTCTAATATTAGTTTTTCCTAATCAGAACCTTGTTGCTCTTACAATTGGTTGTACCTTCTGAACGTAATACTTTTCCACTTTCACAGAAGATTAGCATGGGAATCATCACCAAAGAACACATTGTTTCTGCATTTCTTAAATAACTCAGGAGCTATTTGCTGAATAGTATTTTTTAAATATTCTATTTAAAGATAATGGGCCTATTTTGCCCCTAAAATTATCGCAACTAACAAATACTTTATGTGGTTCCTCAAATACTCAGAGCACTGTTTTGCTGGGTTGGTTGACTTCAAGGTTTAGCACATCTTTAGCAATAAACAAATTGAGCATGTTGTTTGATGAACTTCAAAGATTTAAACACTCAGCTTTAATTACTGGTGGCTTTAGCAACAGCACAATAAAGAGAAGCTCCTGCTTCACTAAATCAAAGAAATGTGACTGGGGGCCTTCTGATCCAATTGTTCTCATTTAGTTCAGCTCTCACAAACATGGTTGTAAAATATTATTGTGGCTTGAGCTGACATGAAACACCATGTCATCAATCAAATAAATAAATAAATAAGCGTGAGAATCAATACGTAACACAAAAGGGTGGTTTCAGCCACTTAACTGCACATATTTTGCAGTTTTGTTCCCTTCCTGCCCCCTTTTCTCAACAGCTTCTATTTATTTATTTATTTATTTATTTATTTATTTTAACACTTGTCATTCTGCAACCCAGTAAAGTGCAGCAGCTGTAGAGATGAAAGGATCATTTCCCAATCAGGATGATCTGAAAAGCACTGTTACCATATAGCATTCAAGTGCTAATGTTACTCAGTACAGCTCTGTATCTTTTAGTTGTTCAATGATAATAATAATCTTTTGTCTCCCTGGTGACACAATTATGCACATGATATTGAATAGTTATGATTGTGTAGCTTGACAGCATTCCAAGGTTTTGCCAGAGACCCTGCTATATAAACACAGAGCAGTGAGGTATGTTTAATGGGCAAGTTGGATGAAGCATGAGGCCAGCTGGTGTCAGCTGCCTCTTAACAATGGTAATGTATCAATCACTCAGCATGTTGTGGTTTTTTTTTTTGTGGATATTTTTAATCTTTGCAATCTAATACCAATAAAACATATTTACTGGGATTTAAAGGGGAAGCATTATTTAGAAGGAGGAAATTGAATATTCCCTACTGTTTTAATTTAAGCTTGTGACAAATGGATAATCTTCAAAATCAGCGTTGCTGTCTGACATGTCTACTGTCAGGAAAATAGTTCAAAGAAAACTGATAAAACCAAAAAGATTTTCTTGTTTGGTCAACAACTGCATCTGCAGAGAATCCAATATGATTTATATGAGGATAAGGAGTTTCTTAATGTTTTGCTTTATTTATTTGTTTTCCAAAGAAATGCAGTTTCAGGTAAGAAAAATTATTTAAAAACCTAAGAGATTATTTTAGATTTATCAGATCATCAGATTTTTCTCTGAGCTTCTTTTTGAAAAATAACAATTTCATTCATTATGTTTCTTTTAAAGCAACTCAAGTCACAAATCCAATGTACATTTCTTGATCCAGGAAATGACATGCATATATGCTTAAATATAGGAATATACAAAAAAATATTAAGCATTGTACGAGTCCCTTGTCTTTAATGGGGTTTATGCACATGTTTAAGCTCATTTGTAAAAGAACTCTTTATTAATCTGACTACTGTATGCAAATAATTTGTTTTCTAATAATAGTTATTCCAGAACTGAATAGAAGACCCACAACCACACCTAGGTGAGGCCTGCCTCTGTTCTAGATAGAAAATACTTTATTTCCAAAGAGAGATGTTAAATTAACTAGAAAAGCTTAATGTAAAGTTCTAGAGTAGTTTCTAAGTATATTCAATGAAAAAATAGAACCAGAAATGCAGTAACTAGCTGTGTGCTTGCTTATCTGGTTTAATCTAAATCTTACAGATTCAATTATTTCCAAAGAGAGATGTTAAATTAACTAGAAAAGCTTAATGTAAAGTTCTAGAGTAGTTTCTAAGTATATTCAATGAAAAAATAGAACCAGAAATGCAGTAACTAGCTGTGTGCTTGCTTATCTGGTTTAATCTAAATCTTACAGATTCAATTATTTCCAAAGAGAGATGTTAAATTAACTAGAAAAGCTTAATGTAAAGTTCTAGAGTAGTTTCTAAGTATATTCAATGAAAAAATAGAACCAGAAATGCAGTAACTAGCTGTGTGCTTGCTTATCTGGTTTAATCTAAATCTTACAGATTCAAGATTTGAACACAGATTAATGTCTGATTTCTGGATCTCAAGAACCTCATGGTCTAGAAAGACTTGTGTATGGATTCTTTTACTAGCAATTGGGTCACTCCCTTTTCTTTCTGTGTGAGGTCTTCTATGGATCAAATATCCTCAAAATCATTTTGTACAGCTTTGAAATTTACCCATGTCTGGCTTTTCTGTATATCACAATGTATGAGCCTATATAAGTAATTGCCTGGCAAATTACGTGTAGGCTAGATGCTCTTCCACATGAGCTAGTTCAGTAGCTTCCAAATGAAACGCAGTAATTTCAAAGAAGCATCAGAGTCCTCTGCAGATGTATTTTCAAAATGTTGCCTACAGCTGACTTCAATGGATGATGTAAAACTTTGAAAAATGATGATACATTTATGTTCCATGTGAATTGTGACTAAGTGAAAAGAAAAACAGGAGGTTTGTGTGATGATTAATTTTCTTCTTAAAATAGCATATATTCTAGACTATGTGTTTAAATGCAAAAACTTATTTTAGAGTCACAGAAAAAAAAAAAAAAAGGTTTGTGTCCCTGTACACTTATGTTCTTGTTTCTGGCACAGGGTCATATGGAATATGTGTATCAAAGATACAGACACAGGTGACTAAAATAACTTCTGGCTTAAGCAACTCAGAAATGCTTAATCCTCCCTCATGATCCCAAGAGAGGGCTTTAAATTGAGATTAAAGATGTCTAAGAATATTGGCTAATATAATGCTGGTAATTTAGTTTTCTATACTATAGATTTGATATCAATACTGTATGTCTGATATGGATAGCTTAGCAAGGGTTTTTTTTTTTTTTTTTTTTTTTTTTTTTAATGTGAGATTGTGTAAAAGGTGATGGAACATCCTCATGAAGCTGAACTGATTACTGTTCCCCCATTGCTTATGTTAACAATGTTGTTATCTATCAAAACAAATGTCAGGCATGCCAAAAGCAAACAATCATTTCTGAAATCTTGATTGAGCTGCCATCTCCAAAAATAACCCATGAACTAGCCCATGCACTGTAAAAGGCATAATTGAGTTCATGCCAGATGCTCAGAGTTTTTGCACTGCTGTTTTGGAGGGGCAGAAGAGGAGGAAGGGCCGCAGAGGGTGGACTTTGAAGAAAAAAATGTTGTAGCCAATTAGCTAAAATGTTACAATTGGCGCATTCTAAGCTTGATGGGCTCATTAAGCATTAAAACTCCTTGACATTTCGCTGTTGTAGTGATAAACAGGAATGAACACTTTGCATTTTATACTTTACTAAATTGTTTGTCTTTTTGGCTTCTTCAGCTGCCATGGTTTACATGTCTAATTTTGCATCCATTTTATTTAAAAAAATCAGCATTAAAAATTCTTTGTTCTTCTTCTAATTATCTTCCTTTGAAAAGCTCCTAGTTTTGTATCAATGCTACTGTTGGTTTTAAAGTTGAATAGTTAGTTCTCATTGTTAAATTGCCAGAAGGATATAGACTAATTTAGCATGTCACTGCTGCTTGGTGAAAATGCCATCATTAGTGATCCATGAGTTGCAGAGAAAAATAGAAAAGAAAGAAGGCCAACAGTCTTATAAACACCCCAAACGATTTTAAGAAGTCCATTTTTATTAAAGGGGGTTTGAAGGGAACCCTCTAAAGCCTTCTTTCTTTCCTTGACATAGTTAAATACATTTAGGTATCACATTGAAATGGAATTACATCCACATTGATTTAATGAACAACAAAGAACAAAACCCAAATTGTGAATGAGACAGTGTTACCCTTTTTATGTCAGTAAAATTAACCTCAGGACTATTTGTTATTTTTTTTCTTTTTTAAAACTTCTCCCCACTTTTTATACTATTCCAAGTTCTGAAAAAAGCTCCCACCTGGAAGAATGTTACCAGCATGAACTGGAGAAAAAGGCTTATTGTCTTTCTTTTTCTTTTTCATTTGTTATTCATTACTAGTGGATTCAGAAATTCCCTTTTGATTTTTCAAGTGTGCTTTCTCTTGCTGTTAAGAAGAAAGCTCCTGATAAGTTCTAATTTTCTCTAGATCTTCACAGGACGGAAGCAAGCTAATAATTGCTAACTTTTGTATTGGGTGTAAATGACAAGGTTCTAGTAGCAGAGGTGGCTGCAGGAGTGGCATCTGTGGAAGGAGGTCAACAGAGGGACAAGATCAGGAGCATGCACACCCCCAAAGGGACTGTGGCTCATGGATGAACCCACCCTGGAGCAGATACGGCTCCAAAGGAACTGTGGCCAGTGGATAAGCCCATGCCAGAGCAGGTTCATCACTGAAAGTACTGCACCCTGTGGAGAACACAAGTGGAACATGGAAAATGAATGGAAAACAAGGAGCAGCGGAAAGAAACCACTGTATGCTGGCCTCAATTGCATACACTACTCGCTGCCTCACTGAAGTGCTGAGTGTAACTTGCAGCAGTGACAAGGGAGGAAGGAAATGTGTCTGGAATGAAGAAACAAAGTTGATCCTGGTATTTTCTCTGAGTAAATGTTTATCTTCTTTGATTCCAACACCCAAATCAAATATTTACATTAACTGGCAGTAAATTAAGTTCAATTCCCTGAAGTGAGTCTATTCTGATGGCAACAGTTACTGGTGAGCTATTGCCCTGTCTTTATTTTCATCCATGAGCTTTCTTGCTTTCCTGTTCTTCCTGTTTTCTTCCCATCCTGCTGCTGGGAAGTGAGTGATCTAGCAATTGTGTGGGTGCATGGCTGCTAGCAGTGGTCAACCTATCACAGCTTCCTGTTTCCTTATCTCTTCCACATGTATGCTTTAGTTGTGACTGTAAAAGAAGTTTACCTTTTGGCACTTTCTTTGACATGTTGCAACAGCCAGTTGCTAGACAGGTGTGTGATGATGCAATAACCATTTTTTTTTTACCCTATTTAGCACAAAATTAACTTTAAAAGTCTCTCATTAATTATGCTAAGACCACTTTGTATGGTTCTTGCAGTTTAACAGGACTTACAATTAGAACTGAGTTCTTAAAATACTAGTTTTCATGCTGGATAAACCATAGTAGTCAGTAAAGTGCCACAGAGGCTGCAGAAGTGAGGGTAAGTTGTTTCCATGCTTCGGTCTTCATTCTCATGCTGAGGGCTTTAGGCTGTCTTCATACTCCCTGTATTCTACTATATCTGATGTACCCAGCTCATGCGATTGCTCCCAGTTAGGTATATGGTAGGTACTAGACAGTGTTCAGTTCCAACACTTGTATGAAAGATTGAATAAAGCTTCCAAAGAGAACTTTCAGGGTTAAATCATCTGCCACTTTCCAAGCCATCAGTAGTATTGCAGCCACATGGACTCCTATGGTATAAATGACAACAAGGCCTATAGCTGGGTTTTGTGTAGCTCTGAACTGCCATTGTTATATTATGACATTAATATTTCTATATGAAGAATGGGGCTGGATGGCTACATTGGAGAATGTTTCTATTGACTGTTTTAGAGGTTTCAACAAGTGTAAATTACAAGGAGAATTAAAAAAAAGCCTAACAAACGACTGGTTCTATTACTTGTTTTGGAGAGGTGCATTCATTTTTTTTTTCCCTTTAAAATGGCATTGCTCTATGTTAATGTCTTTGTGATGATTTATCATGAGGTTCTCTGCATTTTAATAGGCATACTTGACATCCCAAACATAATGTTTAAACTTCAGATGGTAGTCCAGTACTAGAGTCAGTAACACATATTTTGACCTAAATGCATTAATTTTTCTATGTGGTATTTTTCTAATACAGATTCATATCCTTCAAAAAAGTTTTGGATGAAAGTATCTTTGTTGAAATTGACATGGATTGTCATTTTGAAAGTGGGTCTTAAGACGTTCATTGGAGATGAATAGACATTGCCTTTATTGTACAAAATATTCTGACCAGTCATGCTGAGATTTGAATTTGCTGACACTGAGTGCAGCAGAATCAATACATTAATATTTTACATTTCTGTACCTACTGTAAGATGGAAAGCTTTCAAACAACAATAGGCCTCCATCCAAATGAGGGTATATGCAACCAGATCAAAGTTTAGAACTACAGTAATACATACACCAGAATATAAATGTACAGCCTCTGATGTCTAGAGTGCCCAAACTTCTTACTTTTTAAGTTTGCTTTGCAGTGGTTGAAAATATGGACAATGGAAAGAAGTGACTAATGTATATTATAATATGTAGCTCTTTCCAATGTAAACCCTGAAGAATTTTAATGATGTTTTTATTCATCACTAAGAAGTTCAGCATTACATAGGATCATAAATTTTAGATGAACCTCCCCTGCCTTCCTTTCCCCTCCCTTCTCCTATATCCTTCTCTCTCACCTTTCTCATGACCTTATCTTCTCCCATCTTCTCTCATTCTGTCTTCTCTCATCTTCTCTCCTCTTTTCTGACCTCCTCCCACCTTCTTTACTTAGAACTTCTCTTCTCTGACATTCACTTCTGTACTTTCTGCTAAAACTCAATCTTCCCTTCCCTGTCCTGAAATTTCCTTTCCTGAAATTCCATTTTCTGAAATTCCCTTCCCATCCCTGACTTTCCCTTCTACGACTTTCTCTGACCTTGGCTGACCTTCTCTATTGTAATGCTCAGCACTCAAAATCACAGTTAAGACAGTATCTTACAAGTCATTGATTTTAATTACAGCTGCATGTGGAGCTGGATCAACTTGTTTCAGTGGTCAACTCTTTATCAGATGTAATCCTTTCCTCTGCAGTGTGCATTATAAAATCAATATCTCCAAATGTTCTTTTGAATGTCTTTTGGTTTTCTTTATTTCATGATAAAGCTACATATGAGCTCAACATCCTTACTTTTAATTGCAGATTGTTTTGATGAGATACAGAGGTCACATGTTCTTTTCAATTTCTAAAGTGGTAATCATATTAAGAACCCACTTTATCATGCAAAAACCCTCCGTTTTTAATCCAAAATTGGATTTCTTTGATTTTTTTTTGGCACGTGGTTTGACAGCATTTTCATTTGGGAATTATTTGGTTCAGGTTTTCTTAAAAATTATTACAATGAGGTCAAATGTGACAGAATATCGGCAGATACTTTTTCAGCATTTGTCCTTATCATAAGGCTATATTTAGGAAACAAATTTAGAGATATTATATAAACTGTTTTCTTTTATGAAACATAAATAAACAAAACATTTCATAAAGATTATAGTTTTATTCTCTCACCTGAAATAAGTTTGTTTGGTTGGTTGGTTTTTTAAGCAAGACTCTTTCAGAAATTAGTTATTTCTTCGCTGAAAATATTAAATTGTTTGGTTGTCTCTCGCAGCAGTGATTCAGAAAACCTGTGATTAGATAAGCACTTTTTTTATCCTTTCCTCAGTATTTCTTGTAAGAAAATGGGGCTGCTCTTTTCCCTCTAAAAACCTTGTTAAATTCCCCTATTATGTTAAATTGGCTCTTTCCATTGGCATTTTCTGTGAAAGGTATAATTTCAGTAGAATAAGACTTCACTTTTCCTACAACACTATAGGGATCCTGACTGGGAGACCATTGCACATGAGTTAGTGACCCAGTTCATTTCACTTAAACAGGTCCAAACCTGGAGCCATGCTGTGCTGATCTGTGCTCTGCTGTGTTGAGCTGTGCTTTGGGACCAGCTTACACTTCAGCCCTTCAGGCTTCAGGCCTGTGTTGGGTTGCACAATTTCCTTGGTCACAGGATAACTTCAGCCACTTCAGTGTAATAGAGGAGCCTGCTGGCTGCTTCTACTTGGTACTGGCCAGTGTGCCTCATCGTTATCCAAAAATGTAGCAATAAGTTCTTACATGAACTTCCTCTTTTTTTTTTTTTTTTTTTTTTTTTTTTTACAGTAGAAATTATAAACAGAATAGTTTTCATGTGAGAAATCATGCAATATGATTCAGGAGACCCAAACAGAGTCTTTGCAGATGGGCTCTGTGCAGTGTGCTGTGGGAAAATGCATCCAGAGTCTGTCTGATGCTGTACAAATGTGGGGTTTCCATCTTGTAAGTATAATGTAATGCATATTTCTTTTTTTTCCCCATCTTACTAAAATATCCACTTTATTAAGCTATTTGATGTTGGTTCTTTCGCACTGACATAAAGAGCCCTGCAGCAATCTTTTCCCTGACTCTGCCTCTCACTTTCCCTCCCTCCTTCCTCTGGTGCAAGCCCACCACCTTTCACATTATGGTAACTCTATTTTTCTCCCCGAAACTTGTCCCACTTTTCAAAAATATCACTGCTACCATTTAAAGCACCTGTATATCCTTATGTTTCTGCATTTCTGTTGGAAAAATTCTTACCATGTACATGTTTAGGAAAGAGGTTCAAGCTGTTTATTTAATATGCTGTGCATGCAACCATACAGTAGCTTTTTCTTGTTTTGCAAAGAGAGTGAGGGCAAGATACAACCAGCTCAGGGAATGGAATCTATTTTCCTAATATTAAGTTTTGATTCTTCTTCCTCACTATCTCAAAGATACTCTTATTTCACCCCAAAAATCTCCCTAGTAATCATAGCATTGCAAAAAGAAAGCATTTGAAGGTATTTTCTCTTATTCCTATTTTAAATGGACTTTTCCTTAGTGCTCAGTTTATTTTTTTTTCAGTGGCTATATTCATGTATCATTTTGCTTAAGCAGTCACAGTTTAGGTCTTGATCACCCTTGCTTTGGGCAATCCCTTCTCTTTAAAATAATATGTTGAAAGCAAATCCAGTGAGGCTTACACAATGAGACCTTTAAGGTGCTGCTCAATCTTATTTGGTCTTGCTGAGACAAAGATTGGTCTTTCCTTGCAGAGAATTCATGATCACAAACCTAGTTGTTTTTATGCTTATAAAAGCAGCATATATATACAAGTATTTATTAACTGTATCAATGAAAAGCATTGGAACAGCACTTTCTGCTGCTTCTTGATTTACTATCAAGAGAAATATTTGTCCGTTCCAGGGAATAAAAGCATTTTGACTGGGAGGATCACTGCAACCTTTCTTGACAAAACAGTGGCTTTTAGTATTCTTTTGACAATTCTAACAGAAGTTATGACACAAGCAGAAGGAAATTAAAATTTTAAATGGGTTTTACTTAAATTGATAAATCACAAGTTACTCAATATCCACTTTGGCAGGCTGGTTCATCTTCCTCAGCTGAATCTATGTGGATGAAGCCTGTTACAGTACTGGGTTTTTCAGGCTAGACTTATAACTAAGTAGTGATGGAAACAGGAAAAAAAACCCACAGGTTTGACACCTAGGTCACAATGAAAGCCCGTACCACTTGTGTGCCTTTTTGGGAGCATTGATTAAAAAACCTAAATACCTTTGAAATTTTGTGAATTGTTTTGGTGTTCTGTTACATGCCTTTGTAAATAATTTAAATGGATGAAGAAGACAGACAGACCTTTGACACAACTTGGGACAGAGAGTCACTGTTTCTTCTAATATCTTTGGTTTTGATGTTGTGTTGCAAAATCCTCAACCATTTCACATCAAAGGTCTCTTTCAGTGGCATGTCTGCCTGGCCAGCAGAGAAACTCATCACTAGCTATATATATATATATATCAGCTGCAGAGAGAGCGTGAGCGTTGCCTGTTTGTGTAAATAAATCAAAGATGCTAAGGCCTTTCCAAGGGTGTTTGAGCGAGGATGCTTTATTCCTCTGTCTCCTTGTGCAACTATATGATCCCACTCATAATCTAGCTCTTTTGTAATCAGTTTCTGAACATAAAATGCTCCTACAGTTTTTTCTTTTT
>NDXB01020720.1:110087-133450 GCA_002631895.1 Agapornis roseicollis | reverse complement strand
AAAAAAAAAAAAACCCAAAAGGAACAGCTAGAGACAAACATAATGTTTTTTTATTTTGTAACTACATATATCTTGGGTCTCAAATTGCCAGTCTCTGCCATTCTGGCTAAAGGTGAATTTGTGCTTCATTCACGTTCTGCATCTCTAGCTACCTTTAAAGTTCAGTGCAGGAAAATAAAGACAAACAAAGAAAATGTCTCAAGGTCAAACATCTCTGATTTTGCTCATTTTTGTAATGAATGATGGCAACTTGTGGAATAGTAAATATATTAGAGTTATAAATATTGGTAAATAAATTTGTATAGATTCCAGATTTATAACAGTGATATTTTAATTATATTACTTTATTCTTTTACCCTAATTCTCAGAAATAGCTCTATTTCTGTAAAAATTAATAATGTAAACTGAATTATGATTGATCTTTTTTTATCAAGAGAATGTTTTCCCTAAATTTATTTCTGATCATTGATTTAGATTATGAACAGCTCAGAGAACATCTCAATATTAGAGTTCAGTTTTTAACATAATCATTGTCTGCTCTGAATTTCTACAGTAAATACAATATTTCTCTTAAATAAACCATATGTTTCTGTTTGGTGACATTTTTGCTAAGGAAAAGCACAAGCCTAGAATTGCTTGATGTATAAATTGATCCTTACTTCCAGGAAATTAATTTTCTTTGTTGATGAAACCTTTAGCATGGCAAAAAGTATAGTAGAGCTTTACAAGGAAGGGGAAACTGTATACTCGTGAAACAATTTTCTTATGTGCTGTACCGTATTTAAAAGGCATAAAAGGTGTAAACTTGTTGCTGGAAAGTCAGAAGTGAGCAATGGACTCCATATCACCAACATTCTAGATTAGGTTTCCAGAACAGCTGAATTCTGCTACATCACCTTCAGCTAACATGCTCATTTTTGTCTCCCTTTAGAACATATTCTTGTACCTAGTAAATAACTGACAGTTTTCTCTTGTGGTTTCAATGCAACTGCCTTCAATTTCTAGTTTCCACAGGTGAGACTAAGAACCAAAAAAACCAAAATAGAAAATGGAATAGTAACCAACAAAGCAGATACAAGATAGTATTTTGACATCATTCTTAAGTAGCTTCATAGAGGCCAACACTTAACACTTTGTCTGTTATTTTCCCCATACGTATGTCTTATTTATGAAATAATTTGATTTATGGTATGTAATGTTTAATAGACTCACCAGGAAAGGATAAGTAAAAATGTAATTGCTGTTTCTTAAGGTAACTGCTTGCTGAGGTAAACCCTCACCAGCAAGGTAATGTACCATTATGCTATGTTTTATATACTATAGCTCCAGCACTCTTTAGATATTTTCACAAATTCTCTAGTGTTAATCCACATATTGGCCTAGAACATAAAATTACAAAGTTTAAACCAATACATTACCCATTGTCTTTTATATTGCTTGAATATTCCAAAGAGTACAGGGCTGCCAAATATTCAGAATATCTTAGACCTAAAATTATGAAAACCAGGAAATAAATCCTTAAAGGAGTTTTATGATTTTCAAGTGTTTGCCTACTAATATGCAATTGAATAGTAAGTTAATCATCTTTGTTGTCACTTTGAGCTCCTGATCTGCTACTTTGAACACTAACTTTCTGCAGCCTATATGATTCCATGAAGATGGAAGGTAATTTTTGTAGCTGTATAGGATTCTTGAAGTGTTAGAGATATTTAGTGTAGTGACTAGTGGATACAGGATTGGAAAAGTTTAAACCTTAGTGATGATCATAAAGTTCTGGGTGGCTATTATATGCAGGCAGTGACATTTTTGACATGTCAGAAAGTACAATTTTGTTAAAATAAATTTATACCTATTTTTGAACAGCTCTTGTTTGCAACTCTTCTTATTAATAGTGAATCATCTAACATGTCATGACCCTTTAGAGGACTACATTGTAAATTAGATTTCTTTTCTGAGTTGGGCTACTGTTATTAGGCTGAATATGCTGTGCATGCACAGGATTGAATGATTATTAATAGTTTTAGTCTTTCCTGGGTTGCTAGCTGCACAATAATGAAAAAAGCATCATGGTCAAGGTACAAATCAGATTGAAACATCTCCTGTGACCTTCTAATTCTAAATTTATACAAAGCAATTAAAAAGCCTTGTACTTTCATATTTCTTTTAGACTGCACTAATGGTTTAGAAGCAACAAGGTAAGATAGACATTCTGATTAGAAGAGACCGGCAGTTCACAGATCAATAAGAACAGAAGGCCCTAATACCTTCTCTATCTCTGGATGATATATTTTCTTTCACTGACTTTCAGTTTAGAGATACTCACAAAAATTTATAATTATAAGATGAGAGGGTTTTTTCCCCCAAAATCTAAAAGAATAAAATTTAATAATATGCTTACAAATATACCCATCCTGCCGTACAATTTGCAGTGAAATTAACGTGGCTCAAGTCACATAAGATGCATGAACTGTTTGTGAAGGTGTATCCACACTATGTGGCCTCTTGTAAGACCCCACTGGGAGTACTGTGTGTAGTCCTGGTGTCCTCAACATAAGGACGTGGAGCTGTTGGGGCAAGTCTACAGGAGGCCATGAGGATGATCAAGGGCTGGAGTACCTCTTGTATGAAGGTAGGCTGAGGAAGTTGGGGCTGTTCAGCCTGGAGAAGAGAAGGCTGCTTGGAGACCTCATAGCAGCCTTCCAGTATCTAAAGGGGGCATATAGGGATGCTAGAGAGGGACTCTTCATCAGGGACTGTAGCAACAGGACAAGGGGTAATGGGTTCAAAATTAAGCGAGGGAAGTTTAGATTGGATATAAGGAGGAAGTTCTTTCCCATGAGGGTGGTGAGGCACTGGAATGGGGTGCCCAAGGATGTTATGAATGTTTCACCCCTGGTGGTGTTCAAGGCTAGGTTGGATGGAGCTTTGGGTGACATGGTTTAGTGTGAGGTGTCCCTGCCCATGGTGGGGGGGTTGGATATAGATGATCTTGAGGTCCTTTCCAACCCAAACCATTCTATGATTCTAAGGGACTTCTGGGTTCTTTCATAGCTACAGAAATAATTGGTAGCTGAAGAGCTAGACAATTCATAGTTTTTAGTGAAACATTTTGAACAAATTTTCCATTTAGATAAAATGAAGATGTCTTGTTATGATAATTAAATAATTGATGAAGACGGTTTGGAGTAAAATGGATGCACTTTATTATTTATTTTAATTCTGACTTTTCCATTTTATCAACAATGGTGCTGTTAAGTATCATTCACTTCTGTCAAATACTGTCTTGTGAGTTTTTCCTTGAATAATAGAATTTGACCTTTTATTTGTCTAGTGTATTTCTGGTTTAGACTGATGATTTTTTTATGTCTTTCCATCTGCAAAGTCATTGATGCAGCATCTTATTCTCAGCTGAAAGAAGTTTGAGGAGTTGGATTGTTTCAATAAGATTACAACAGCATATTAGCAGTGTCTGCCTTTCAGGAGTGCTGCTGGCTGCTTCTGCAGAGGCTAATAACTATTCATTGATTTACTTCACTTTGTGAAGTCTACCTCCAACCTTTCCAATGCCTATGCTACAGGATGAAAAGAAAGATTTTAAAGTAGTAGTTGCCTAAGGAGAAGGAAGGTGCTTGATTCTATTGCTAAAACAAGTAATGAAGAGCTTGCATTATCTGTCTCAGGGCCAGTATCTCAGAGGTGTATTATTGGAGCAACTGTAAAGATTAGTTGGGAAACTGATTTTGCCTGTGGAGCAGAGTAGAAAGGCGAGCGATGCCCATCCCTGGACATTTGAGGTTTATCTATAAAGAATGCTATTTCTGTAGGAGTAAACCCATATAGACATGAGACCCACAGAGACATGCCTTTAATACCAAGTCATTTTGGTCTGCTAAGCCTCACATTCTTTCAAATGTGCTGCTCTTCAAACCTGTCTCTGCTTAGACAGTCTCAGTGCTTGTGCTGGTTTTGGAGGACGTCTGACTACTTTTTCTATGACTTTTTAGGTTCTTGACATGGCCTTTGACTCAGCTGTTTCAATGTGCTGCTACTACTCCCTTGTCTCTGTTCTTTCCTCCATTCCTGTACAGAATTTGTAGCTGTTCTGTACAGCCTCTGTTTTAGGTCATAATTTAAGACTCTGATGCAGTCTTTAACATCTATACCTCAATTGCAGGAGTACAAAATCACAAGAACGTATGATTACTGCAATATTCACTTATGCTACCTTGGAGATGCTTGTCCTGTAAGGGTTGCTCTTAATGCAGGAACAAAGCAGGTACAAAGCAAGCTGTCTACTGTCTCTCCCTGTGTCAGCTCTAACATCAGGGCACAGATGAAACATTTCCAGTTTCTCCTGTAGGGCTACACAGCAGGATACATTGCATCAGCAGCTGCAATATGTGTTGAAAGGCTGGCTCATATGCTGTGTCTTTACTGTACTCACCCCTGCAAATTTAGCACCAGCAACTTTAACAGACTCTGAGCCCTAGATATCAGGACAATATACTGATACTCAGTAGGGAATCATGCTAATATAAACTAATCTTTTATTCCTTCCTCTCTTGTTCACAGAATATCAGAAACCACATGCATCTCCCTGTTCAGAATATTCTGAATTATTCTAATTATCTTCATGGCTGTAAGAAGCTATGAAGAGTTTTATTCTGGGGAAAAAAAAAGAAAAAAACCAAAACCAAAACCTTTAAAATGCTATCTGAAACTGCTGATTTCACTGTGGTCTAAAATGGCATATTATTTTTTTGTAACTATTCTTAATAAACAAAGATTCTTATCTGCATTTCCTTGCTTTGAATTTTATGGAAGCAGCAGTTTTCACTATAATAAACCCAGATCAAAAAGTGTTTTCTTTTGCATTCAAATCAGCCAAATGGGCATCTCTTTCTGAATTCATTCATGCAGCTGACCTCTGACCCTCAGTATAGTTACAAGTTTCATGTGGTAAACGGGGTATAACTCATTTACACTGAATAATGTATGCATATATAATATGCATATATAATGTATGTAAACCAGCCGGAAGCCAGAGAAATATCCTTCAGCAAATTATCCATAGTAATAAAAATTAATTGTTTCTTTATGGAACTCCAGTTTGACAAGGATCCTTTAAAAGATCCTAAATAGAGTAAATGTTTTTTTACATAAATAATTGTATTACCAGATAATACTGCACTACTGGCTTTCAGTGTGCTCAATCTCTCCAAAAGCAGGAGATATTGCATTAATATAGATTTATCATAGAAAATTGAAATGTTACAAGTACAGTAAGACTTATCTGACATCTGCTTTAAGGTATGGATCTCAGAAGCCTGGTTTCATGCAATAATCTGAGCTGCAGTATGAAAGATGGTACTTTCAAAGCAAATCCTATAGGGCCGGTTCCCATTGCTCCCCTATCTTTTTCTGTAGACATTTCTGTTTCTTCTACAAATTGAAGACTTTTTTTTTTTTTACCTTGTTAGAAAGCATCTAAGTACATATTCTCATTGGTTTCAATTGTTCCATGATTCTGATCACTGTTGGATGAGTGTCAAGTGTGGAGCATGTATTATACCCTGTGTGCACTCAGCACAGCCTCACAACCACCAAACTTGGAGCCCCCTTTCAGTCAGTGCCTTTGTAGCCCTGAATGGGTCCTTATACCAAAATTGTTTTAGGATGCTGAACAAAGTAGGCTACTGCTTAGGAGTACAAGAAAGTGTGTAAGCATACATGGGTATAGTACGTATTTTACTTTCTGTTTACTTACTATTATGTGGATATTACTATTATCATAATTTCTGCCATTTAAAAGCTTCCCTGGAAGCCATTTCTTAATTACAATATTTGGTAATGCTGTGAACAGTAAAACTGTTACGTAAGTACTCTTTCCTCTTCTAATCAAGATTAAAAAAGACTATGGAAATATTTCCAGACACTGATTGTACTTTGAGATGATCTGTGTTATACAGCTCACTTTCAGCAACTTGCACTTTGTAAACATTTGGCAAGCCATGCAAGGTTTTCAGGCCATCTCTCTCAAAACAAGTTTTCTGAAGGGAATATATATCGTCATGCAGAAGGAAAACAGTCTACACTTACTGTGAATCTGGTGACCCAGAGAGTCACATTTTGGCTTTCAGTTTATTTTGGGAGCACTGTTCTTTATTTGAGGTTTCTTCAATACCACAGTCAGGTACCTGGAAATGCCTTTTCACGTACTGCCCACCACATGCCAGAGGCATCATGCTTCTTTCTCAGTACTCTATCACAGTAACATTTCCTTAGTAATCCCTGCAGACAGAGTTACTTTTTTGTCAGTTCTGTGTATCAAAAATAGGGGAAAAAATCCAGTTCTTTTCCTCCTCTCTACCTCCAGCAAGACACAGTTCTTCCATCACTCTTCATTTGCTCATGTTTGGTGTTGTAGCAGTATTTGTTTTGCTCAGACTGTAAAAAGCAGTTTGGGAAGTTACTTCTTAATCTAAAACGCTGTGTATGATGATGCAGTGCATTATTTGTTTAAAACAAACATGTATCTAAATGTTTTGCTTAAGCCTTAGACCTGCATCTTAAGTGCTGTCAGAACCTCTCTTAGTGAGAAGGATATTTTTGGAACTTACTTGAAGTGGGGGATTATTATATTTGAAATGAGAATGAGCTGTTCTAAAGGAAATACTTGGAGGAGCTCCACCAGTATAGGACGCAACAAACACAGCAGTGGCTGCGGCATCAGCATGCTGCTCACACTTTCAGCTAGCAGCTCAATGAAAGATTTTGGCAAAGTGGGAGACCCAGTGATTGCCCACTTGGCACTGGTACCTATTATGTTTTCTTTCTTTATAGAATTTTTAAAAACTTATCAATCTGTTTTTATGAAATTGCAGCTTGGAATGAGGGGATAAAGGGGAAAAATATTTTTTTCTGGTTTTGGGGCCCTTCTCTCTCATGAACTTTTGCCTTTATTCTTCTACTTTCCTCAATACGCTAATGAGCAAAAAAAGTTTAAATGTCTGATGTCAAGGATAGTTTCTGGAATAGGAGGACACATTTTAAGAGTGAGAATTTCCTGAACATTAACAATATAGTTTCTTACATATATTAGTGTGTGTTTTCAAACTAAGTGTTTAAAGGCATGTTGATCTCATGCAGTATAGCAGAGAACAGGGCTGCCCTACTTCCAGAAGCAGAAGCAAACAGCTCTGCAGCTGTGGTGTAATGCTTAAGGTGGGTGACCTGCTGAGGACAGAGCCTATCAATTCAAGAGAATTGGCAACATAATTGGAAATACATAATCTTTAACATTTTGTAATTGCTAAGATTTGGAGGAATGGAAATATCTTTGTGCCAGCTCACGGAGTGACTTCTGTACCTATATATGTGGAATTTCTTTGTTGAGAGTTTCAGCAGCAGATGTTCCATATTGAATATAGTTGATTTTGGTCTAGGAGCTAACTTTGTGATTAAAATTTCCCTTAGCATTTGTCTTCAGGAAGTGGAAATACAGCTCTCTGAACTAATACAAAATACGTCTGCCTGTTTTTTAAGTACTGCCTCACACAAACATTGGTGAGGCTCTGCAATTACCACTAGTTTCCAATTAGCTTTAAGCCCAAATTGTTGCTTTTAATCCGTAAACAATTTAATGCCTTTGGACTAGGCCACCTGATATGATTTGTTATACTCCTGCAGGTGTCATTAACAGATTACCTGTGATATGAGACCTCATCTTTAAAAGAGCTGGTCTGCTGTAGGAAGGACATCTTGTGCCATTTTCGGCAGTTCTGATCTGCATTGGGTGGCATGGTCTGCAACTCTGTTTTGTTTTTCATGCGTCGTGTTTCTGTGGGTAAACTGAACTAATTAACTGGTAGAAAGGACTAGATGAGAGCAGAGGTTATGAATAGTTAAAACTGACAACACATTTAGGATTAATAGAAGCTCACAATAAATGTAATTAATAAACATTTTTGGGAAGCTCAGAATAAGTAATTTAATTCACACTTGTCAGCAAGACAAGTATTTGTATTTATACAAGTGCAAAAATACAGCAGTTGTCTACAAAAGATATGAATGCACTAAAAGTATCTGAATAGATGATTGTAGCTTATATTACAAACAGCTATACTTAGAAGTATGTTTCTGGAGAAAAAGAAATGCAAGATGCCAGCACATTCTGGCTTGGATCAGAACTGTAAAAGATATAAGCAATAGCTTATTTTCAACAGCTGAAGAGATCAAACCAAGCTTTTGTACATTGTTATTGTACAACAGTTACAGAATTTTTAAAGTCTTTGCTGCAAGTAGAGTTTGGCAATCTTGTTTTGAAAAATGTATTTTAATAATTAATACCAGTATTTGCAAAGACACAGGCACTTATTTGGCTTTTTACATTCCACTGAAGTCAGTGAATTTATGTATATAGAGTTAAACTGCTCATATCTTTATGCTATTGAAGACTTTATCATGGTTTCTTGTTTAGTTGTTCTAACAGAAATGTTTATAAAAGGGAGGAATAAAGTCTTGAATGAATGCTTATTGGTCACTGAAAATTTTGCAGCAAGATTTAAAACAAGCCAGTGATGATAATCATTATTTACTGTGCTTTCTTTCCTTGACTGTAAATTAATGCATAAGCTAAGTAGATCATTGCCTCTGCTTTTATATAACCATAGATAAACTATGAGGAAAAAAAATATCACTGACTTGAGAAAGTGCATGGGCAATTATCTGCTCCTTGCTGTTTACCATGTCTGACTATAAATGTTTTATTGTGCCCTGACCATGTTAGCATGACTAGAGAGGTCAGAACCATTAGCAGATTGATCCTTCTTGCCTCCACTTTATGGCCCATACCCATTGTTAGTTACGCTTCAATGGTTTTTCTATTTCTCTTTCAGTACAGCTAATTTAAATAAACAAAGTTTGGGGTTTTCAGCTCCAATTATCTACCACTTTTTCCCTCTGTAGTTGTCTTCTCTGAGCTTTCTACTCTTCAAATAATCTTAGTTGTTATCTCCTGCACTCTATCTTAGAGGTTTACATTTTTTTTTCTTGTTACTTTTTATGACTTCTTATATTGGGTAGAAGTGTCTTAGCTTATATCATCTCTATTTATTAATATTTGCATGGGTATGTTTCCAAACTCTTTATTAATTTTTCTCTTGTGAAAAGCTATAAATACTCTTAAGCATCTGAATTCATCAGAACATCCAGTTGCCATTTAACACTCTGCCGTTAGCAGCTTTAATTCTTGAGAATTCACATTTATTTCCACATTTACATGCCTATGTTTTAGTCATTTGTCTTATATTACAGCTACAATAAAATGGGAGATACTTTAACATAAAATTAATATTTATCCTGGCAAATGTGCCTGAATTGCTCATCACTCTTATAACAGTCTTTGATCAAACTGCCATTCAGCTTATTAGTGTCAATGTTTGCTGTTGATTTGTATTGTTCTTCAAGCAGTATCATTTTCAGTTCCCTTGTCAGCATTCTTTGTTTCTATACACTTCAGAACTCTTCAGTACCCAGGGTCTTGTTCTATCTTACCTTGTCTTTCACCGCAGGATACTTGCACCAGAGCTCCCCTGAAATCTGAGTTCTCTAACAGTCTCCAAACAGTTGCAGACAATGTAACTCTGTTTCTGTATTGTATTCCATATGGTATTGTTTCTCCATATACATTTACAGTGTACTCTCAGGAACTGGTAGCAAAGTGATTGTGAAAACAGGTATGACCCTTTTGGTGCAGTCACATGAACCCTTCCTTGGAGGCTGGTTGTTCCTCTGTTTGTATCCCATGCACAGGGAAACCAGCAACTTTGAGAGAGTTATGTTTAAACCCAGTCAGGCACACAGTTTCTACTCCCCCTCATCTTTTCCCTCCCCCCCAACACCCCCCCACGGAGGGATGGGGAGGAGAATGAAAAGAATGTAATTCCCATGGGTTGAAATAAGTGCAGTCCAGTAACTAAGGTATAACACAAATCACTGCTGCTACCACCAATAATAATAATGATAAGGGAAGTAACAAGGGAAGGGAATACGATATGACCCACTGAAACAAGCCAAACCCAGAACTGCGTGCCCTTCCAGGTAACTCCCACTTACTTCCTGGGCATGACGTGCTGTGATATGGAATACCTTTTTGGTTAGTTTGGGTCAGGTGTCCTGTCTCTGCTTTCTCCCAGCTTCCTTTCCTCTCTGCCAGAGCATGAGACTCACAAAGTCCGACGGCCAGTCTAAACATTTGAGCAGTAATTAAAAACATCGGTGTTAATAGCTCTGTTCCCAGGCTGAAAGTCAAAAACACAGCACTGCACCAGCTACTAAGAAGGAGAAAATAAGCGACTGCTACTGCTAAACCCAGGACACCTTTGAAGTAGAGTGCTTCTAACAGAGTAAGCATTAGTGAAAGGTAAGAGAATTACAAAATAACGTGCTGGAGAAAATCCAGATATAAATTACATGTAAAGGATAGTTTAGTGGAAAAACTAGTACTCTGTTGGAGAACCCCACAGAATACTGTGAATTATAGTTCCCATGTTTATAGAACCACAGTCGTATAGAAAGGAAGCATTTGGTCTGCCTGTGGTTAACTTCCCCAGAGCAGAGGTCTTAGTGTTGTATGTATATAGAGATAATGCCATCATATGAATTTGAGGTTTCAGTTCTGGTCACCTCATCTCACAGAGTATAAAGGAAAGTAGTTCACAGAAATTGTAGTAGATGTAACCAATGGAGACTTTAATATTATAAATTAATTAGGCACAGGAAAAAACATTGAGTTTTGTATTTAGTGCAGTATCACAAATGCATATCAACCCAAGGCCTTGTTTGGGTGTCCATTACAAAAGAGTTTTGTACACACTGAAAGTATGAATAAATCAAATGAGGACCATGTATGTGTGATTGTGTTTTTCTGCAAAATAGCAGATGTTGAATGCATGTATTAAGGCACCTGTTTTATTTGGCTGTTATTTGTCCAGAGATGCTTATTCATGCTAAATTTAGCTAGGCTGTGGCAGAGCATGAGTTCACTTGGGAATGTGAATCTGTGAAATATGCTTTCACTGGAGCATGGTGAATAATTTAACTCACTAAATCTCTTTTCTGGTTTGCCATTTACCTGTGAATAGATTTCAATTTTGATTTATTCTGTTCTTCAAGTTATTCAACAAAAGGTTTATGCAAATACATTGCAGCCTAAGGATAGTCATATATTACTCATAGTGACTATAGCTTCTGTTGCTGGTGATGGGACCAATTTAATACTCGTTGAAGTAAATGGAAAGGCTCCTATACATTTCAGTTACAAAATCCTACAAACATACTTTCCATTGACTTCAGCAAGTATAGGATGAAGCTGTGCTCTCAGCTGGCAACTTACGTTCTGTTGGTGGACAGATAGTTCATATAATAGGGTTTCTGCTGCTTAACAAGATAACTTAAAAATCCACAGAGTTTTTAAAGGTTACCATGAGACTATTCTCTCAAGATGCATATGTCTTCATGATATTTGATTTTTACTGGGGGGAGGGGGAGCAGAGGGAAATATTGAAACATATGTAGACTTACAAAAATGTCTGCAAAAATGATTTAACAATTACATGGTACAATTATAATTCATTAAATATATTTTTAGTATTTAGCAATTTAAAATCAGGTTTAAAGCATACCTGTAGGAGTTTACACACTATGCAAAAAGAAAAATCTTATCTGGAACTTTTCATAGTTGCAGTATGTAGCAATAAAACAGTTATCTTTCAAAACAGTTATCAAAAGCATTGTTTCTAATATTAAGGAAAATACCCATTTTATTGTTTGCAGCTCAAAAATTTTGTCTTTTATTTCTCATAGTCAGAAGTCCTATGTGTCTGAATAAGAACTACAGGATAGCAATTTTGTATTGTATGATTCACAGAACTAAAACATTAGTCCACTTCCATATTATTTCCTTTAATTTCTGTTTTTTTCCTAGAAAATGAAAATGTACTCCATTTTAGATAGAGTAAAAACTCTTGAGGGTTTGCTTCAGTGTTTGTGCTTTCTAAGAACAATGTATTTATTTGGATTCTAGATTGTCAAATCCAAGGAATACCTAAAAGGTATTTCTGAGTTTGATTTTATGATTACAGGGCCATACTTAGTTTTTTATAAAATTAAAAAAAAATTGCTTCATTGCTTTATTTTCAGTGACTAACCACAGAATAGCCTCTGATCTTAGTTGCTTAACAAAGTGAAAGACTAAGTAATGTGCACATTTCTTTAGTCACTTGGCAATTTCAATGTCAGTAAATTCTTTGAATTTCCTCCTAATATTACTGATGATAAAGCACTTGTATATTCTTCATTTATAGGCATAAGTATTATACAATGATTGGGGTTGGAAGGGGACTCTGTAGACTGTTTAGTCCAACACTCCCACAGATTCACCTAAAACAGGTTGCACAGGATTGTATCCAGGTGAGTTTTGAATATCTCCAGAGAAGGAACCTCCACTGCCTCTCTGGGAAGCTGTTACAGTCCTCTGTCACCCTCAAAGGAAAGTTCTTATGTTTAGATGAAACTTCAGATGTGTTTCAGTTGGTGTCCATTGCCCGTTATCCTGTTGTTGGGCACTCAGTTGGCTCTTCTCCAGGCCAAACAGGCCCAGCTCACCTAGCCTTTCTTCATAAGAGAGATGCTTCAGTCCCCTAATCATCTTTGTAGCTCTCTGCTGGACCATCTCCAGTAGTTCCTTGTCTGTCTTCAACTGGGGAGCCCAGAGCTGGGTACAGCACTTCAGATTTGGCCTCACCAGGGCAGAGTAGAGGGAGGGATCACCTCCCTTGACCTGGTGGCCACACTCTAAGGCACCTATTGGCCTTCTTGGCCAAAAGAACTTGTTCATTAGGAGTCCCACGTCCTCAGCAGAGGTGCTTTCCAACAGATCAGTCTCTAACTTGTACTGGTGCATGGGGTTATTCCGCCCTAGGTTTAGGATCCCACACTCTGTTGAAGTTCATTTCTACACAGCTCTTTATCCTGTTCAGGTCTCACTGAATGGCAGCACAGCCTTCTGGGGTATCAGCCACTTCTTCCAGTTTTGTAATGTCAACAGTTTTGCTGAGGGTACACACTAGCCCTTCATGCAGGTCTTTGATTTGAGTAAGCTGAACAAGAGCTGTCACACTACTGACCCATGGGGAACATCTGTAGCCACAGACATCCAACTAGACTGCACCACTGATCACAGCACTCCGACTTCTGCCATTCAGCCAGTTCTCAATCCACCCACTGTCTACTCATCTAACCCTCACTTTCTGAGCTTACCGATGAGGATGTTATGGGAGACTGTGCCAAAATCCTTGCTAAAATCAAGGTAGACAACATCCATGTCTCTCCCCTCATCTACCCAGCCAGTCATTCCACCATAGAAAGCTAACAGGTTTGTCAAACATGATTTTTCCTTGGTGAATCCATGTTGACTACTCCTGATAACCTTCTTTTCTTCTGCATGCTTGGAGATGACATCCAGGATGAGCTGTTTTACCACCTTTCCAGGACTGGAGGTGAGGCTGACTGGCCTGTAGCTTCCTGGGTCCTCCTTTTTGAAGACTTGAGTGGCAATGTCTTTAGACACCTCACTTGTTCTCCATGACCTTCCAAAGATAATGGAGGATGGCTTAACAATAGCATCTGCCACCTCCCTCAGCACTTCTGTGTGCAAAATGTTGGCACCTGTGAATCCGTTGCTATCAAGTTTGCCTAAATTATCTCTAACCCAATACTTCTCAACCAAGGGAAAGTTTTCCTTTCCCCAGAATTCCTCTCTGGCCTCCAGGGTCTAAGATTTCTGAGGGGTGACCTTCAGTAAAGAAGCAAAGAAGACATTCAGCTACCAAGGTCCTCTGTACCCCCTATGAAGTCCCCTGTAAGAACCAGAGCCTATGATTCTGAGGCTACTTCCAGCTGTCTGTAGAAGGCTTCATCAACTTCTTCCTTATCTGGTGGCCTGTAGTAAACACCCACCACAAGTAATCATTGTTAGCCTGCCTCTTAATTCTTACCAACCCACCCCTAGGCAGAACTCAGTACATCACAGTTGCTCTCTCATAGAAAGAGAGCAGGGGTTAAAGATTCACTAGGAGATACCATACTTTGAGATGATGGGTGGATATGGAGAAAGTGTTAATAAGCTATTATGAACTTCACAAGTCAAAATAATATTGACAGATCAAATGATAGATCAAGCGATGGTAAATGCTACTGCACCCCTTCTGGGAAACATACATACTCAATTACCTCTCTGAAACGCCTGTACAGCACTGCATACAGCATGGGGAATAAACAGGAAGAACTGCAGATCTGTGTGCGCTCTTGGGGTCATGATATATTTGCAATTACAGAGGCATGGTGGGATATTCTCATGATTGGAATGCTGCTATGGGTGGCTACGTACATTCTGGTCTTGCTGGTCTGTCTATCTGCTTCTTTCTCTGTTAGTAATTGGCTGAATTTTCAGTGGAAGACCTAGAAGGACTTAGCTTTTTCAATGATTGCTTAAGAGATTCATATGGTTAAACTTCATCTTGTTAACCTCAATCTGTTCTTTTAATATCACCAAAACTTTTTTCATCCCATTATTTTTTTTCCCTCAACTATTTGAAATATATTCTGTTTGCATTTCAGACATTTTGTTGTTGGTGCAAACCCATGGTAATCTCTTTCATTGTGTCCTTTTAATAATATATGCTTGCACTGCTGGATTTTGGATTTCCTTGGATATTTACAGAAATAGTAAACACAGATTTATTTTCCCTGACTTGATCATTGCTCACATGTTCCAGGCTTCTATCTTTTTCTGTAACATTTAGCAGCCAACAGTTAGTTCCCCTCTGGATTGTTCCAAGCACTCAGTGCCCATATAAAGTTCTTGAAAGAATCATCACAAATATTTGAGAAGAATAACCTTATTTCTTTTGTTTTGTGAATAAGCTTTTGAAATACACTACTGGCAAAGGAAAAACAGCAGGTGCCAAGTGATTTGAAGTGTCTGTACTACAGCAACATTCTATTAAATTAACTGGACAATGACTCATCCAAGTACAATAACAAGCTGATGAGAGATGATTTTGTTCTGTTGTAACGAGTATAGTAAATTCAGTAGATGGCACTATTCCTCCTGAGTCAATGAGATAATAACGTGTTACAAGGTAGTTCTCTGCTATGATACTGTAATCTATTTTTTTCTCTAGGTGAATAAAAGTTTTTGAATATTTGAGTCCATTAAAAATTTCCAAGGGATTATTTGCAAGAACATGGGCAGCTTTCTCTGAAAATTCCAGTGCAATGATTATTATATTTGGATAAATTTATAGTTGTGTTCCTCTATCTGAGCCATGCTTGCACCCCTTTTGAGTTCAGATTTTATGGACAATGGCATGATTAATATTGTATTTCTACAAATCGTGTCGGCCTGCATAAGCTGGGATTTTATTTTTGTTTTACTTAGAAAAAGCAGTGCGCCTGGTCTTTACTGATCAGTCCACCCACCCATTCCTTCAGATAGTTCATAGTGACATGAATGTGCTTATGTGGACTTAGAAACTAGTCTGGATTGTAACTAATTCAACAAAAAGTAGTTAGCCTGTATACTTTTTCTGATCTGGTTCATGGTACAATATCAAGAAGATGGCATAAAGGAGAGTGTGATCAAACCAGAAATGATCATGAGTAAACTAACTAGAATAACTCTTTTAGCAACATCAACAGTTTATAACAGCTTAAAGTATTCATGGGCTGTAAAAAAATATTGCTGAATTCTTTTGGAAAGAAGATTTAAAAATTGCTCTGGAAATGTTTCCAGTTCTGCAAATTCAGACCGTTTCAGCACGGACTTATGCACAACTTAAAGTGCTGCAGCTGCTTGAGGCCCTGATACAGCATAACTTCCCTCTGTTGCTTCTGTTGATTCTTGTAAAGCAGCCATAAAACCCTGGGTGATATGTATTAGCAAAAGTGACAGAAATACTATCATGTCATCATGCCTAATCAGTTACTGAACTGATCTAGCCCTGAAAACAATAGGACTGCTCTTTCCTTGAGTGTAGGAACACGAAAGTTCAAAGTTTTCTTGTGCAAAATAGCTTCAATTAAGAGCAATAAATTATGAGAATAGTTGTATTTGTTCTGTTTGTGTTTCTGTTCTTAAACATAGGAAGCAGCAGAACCTCAGCACTTTCTTCAAATAAGAACTTACTTTTTATTGTATTGGATTTTTCCCACTAAAATGGAGGCATTTTCATCACAGGTATCTTGAAAATAAACATTTATATTATTTTCTCACTTTTAAGAAACTGGGGGATTTAAATTATTCTGTGATTCTACTTTGTTTGGTGAACGGAAGAGTAACAGACATGGTGACAGTTTCATTGCAGATATTCAAAGCTGCCAGAATAAATCCCAAGTGTTTCTTGAAAAACACTTCAAAATGGGAGATGAATAAAAACAAATACAGTAGTCCAAAGGACTAAACCAATGGTCTCTGAAAAAATTTAATATTACCAGGTGTGAAGCTGCTTCTTTCATACAGGAAAGACTAAAATGATGTGGTAAAAAATTTGGTGGTTTTTTTTTTTTTTTTTTTAAATACTGTCCTTATTTTCAAGTGTAACCACTGGGACTACTCATATGCATAACTAGTTGTTGCATTTGTTGTATTTTTCCCTTATCTTAATAATGGAGAGCTAGTAGTGTCTATAAATATAACATACGCAACTGTGTTATCACCGATTTAGATCCAACTTCTTAAATCAAGTAGAAAACAAAGGTAATTTTAGAGTAAATATAACATGGACAACCAAAACCAATTTTCTTCTTTACAGTTAGATAATATGATATTTTCTAAACTAGCCTGTGGTCATAAACAGATCAGTAAAGATAGGGGGCATCTCTAAAAGGCAAGGATAGGATTTCTTACTCTGGTTTGAAACTGCCTATTCTAGAATTAACTTTCTTTAATCATAGTAATAACATTTCACTTGCTTACATTGGAAATGTGGTGGGAATATGGTTGCTTTCCCTGAAGAACTGGTTGTAGCAACATGTGGTTCCCTTCCTAATTTGCAGAGATGGAACAAGTAGGCAGGTAGATATTTAATGTAGGAGAGCACTGGAGTATACTTGACTGGAGTATAACTGAGTACCTAGTGCTGGTACATAATATGGTTATTAGTTGTACTTAGTGAAGAGTGGGTAGTGTATGAACACAAATGTTTGTAAAGATGGGCTTTCGTTACTTATAGCTTTTTTGGATTTTATAATAATGATTTACCTCTTATAACCACCACCATGAAGCAGACATCAGCATTTATCAAAGAGAGAATGATCTGTGTGGATAATCCAAGCACTATTCCCAACTTGATTTCTAGTGTTAAGAAAATAATTCAGTTGCTTTATGCAGGTTACATGCACAACATTTTGGAGCTGAATGCCTGGGATACTCAGGGTTCCTGTGCCTACTCTTGCTACCTCACAAAAGTTGCTGTTCCTCTAGCCTCATTTCAGTTCTATTGTTAAGTTCTCCTTTTGCAAAATAGGAGTAATCCCTTCATACTTCAGATGATTTGTTTACATTTAAAGTCTTTAACTTTTCTATTCTTCCTAGCTGTAATGATCTGTGAAGAAATCTGTATGTTTACAGTATCAACACATGATTTTCCTAAAATCAGAGGAATGATGGCTGATAGCAAAAGTGTGTCCCCTCTCCTCCTAACCAATAGATTTTAAATTTCATTTAGGACGCAAGGAATTAAATGCAAGTAGTTTATTTTATTGACAGCTTGGTAATATCCTCCCATTACTATGCTATGATCTAAAAGGAGCCCTTAAGAAGCAGTATTGCACAGTTCTGATGTGTAAATACCATGAGCCTGGAAACCCCTCCGAAACCAAAATTCCAACCAACAGGCTCATTAATCTATAAAGCAATTTCCTCTAGCTTTCCTGCTGAGAGTCTTGAGGCTTATATCACTTTTTTGCTTTTTATTGAATCTAAACTAAGATTGGAATGTTTCATGCAAACAGTTTATTTCAATAGGAAGGTCTCTTAAAATGACATTGAGTTGCTATAAAATATTAAATCTTGGTAACACTGAGGTGCGATTAAGATACTTGTTTTAACTTGGACTAGGAAGACCATTGTTTTCATTGTATATAATATATTTTATCTGTTAGTGGTTTACATGTTTATAAGGGGCTACAGAACTATTTAGGCAGTGGGAAAATACTTGCTTGGGTTTTTTTTTCCCTCCCTTATGTATTTTTTTATATAGCTGTGTATAACTTGGTGTTTTGCATACTGTGGTATGAATAGCAACCACCCTTATATTTCAGAACCGTTAAAATAGAAACCAGGTAGTTATTATTAATCTGTATTGATTGCTTAAGGTCCCAGCTGTGATCCCCACTGTATTAGGTACTGTGCATACAGTATTAAGAGTCTGTTCCATCCTTGTTCAGACTCCAGCATTAAGATTACTTCTTGCTGCAGGATGACTAGTAATTAGCTTTTCTATTCCTCAAATTAAAAATACCTAAATTTCCAACATGGTGCTTGTTGTTTGCTCTCAAATTGATAGAAAATGAAAGTCTGGCAATAAATACATTTATTTTTTGTACAACACAATAATAATTCTTCTTGAATTCCTTCAAATTCCTCCTGAATTTTGTCCCTCAATAATATGCTACTCCTGTCAGCTCAAAATGATCCCAGATGGACATGACAAATCAGTTATGAATGCACCCTTCCTTTGTTTATATTGTTTAACAAGCCAATGCTTGGTCTTCAGTCAGTACTTTGTCAAGTTCATGTGTGTTCTTTTTAAAGAAGTTTCAAATTCCATAGATAAATCTTTGTTTGAGATATCAACGTATGCATTGTGCAAGACCAGCTTCTGCAACATTCCCAAGGCAAAGCAATTAAGACACTGCATTTCCCTTAGCCCTTCTGGACTCCTAATGGCTGCTTGTATTTTCTGTGAGGGAAAATGAACAGATTTGCTCAACATACAACAATGGCATTAAATGATATTGACCTTCTTTAAAAATGCATATTTTGTTGTACAAAATGCTTTCTAATCCTTTCAAACTGCATTTAGCATGGCAATTTTTTTTTTGTTCTTGTAAAAAGTGGTTCTGTGCTAATGAAAACTTAGTAGCTTTTTAGATCTGGTAAGTGGAAAGAAACTTCCATTTGCAGTTGTGGTGGCCATGGAAATTAGTAATCACTATGGTTTATGGCAAATTTGTTTGCATCAGAATATATCCACATGGGTGATTTGAAGTTAGTTTTAGCTGTTGGTGAGGCCCTGAAAGCTTTATACAATTCTTTCTCTTTAGGGATGTCCAAGGTTCTCTTGTTTTACAGTTCCAGCTCTTCCTCTGTGAAATTGAGGAATGTGCATATGACAGACAGTTTTCATGAAGACAGATCACTGTGCAAGGTCAAACCTCCTCAAGTCCATGAGTTTTGGCAGCCACATTACTCAGAAATGGCAAAAGACTATCACCTTTCAGTCCCTTGGCTGTCTGTCTTGTCAGAAGTTTTTCTGGAGCAGATTATGTCATTTAGAACATTTTAATAATGAGTATGCTGAATTAATTTGACCAACTGCTAAAGGGATCACAAGGAAAAAAGGTTGGTTTGAAGCTACTTTGTCAAGCAATGTGAATAAGGAAGGGGTATAAAAAGTAGACTTAATAATTTTCCAGTAATTAATAACCCCAATATTTAGAAATGAGTATAAGCCAATAGTTCATACCTGCTAAGTATCCAGTGACTGTGTGAACTTGTACATGAACTGTAGGTCCTCAAAATCTCTGAAAAGGATCTGTTGAATAAAAATAAACTGAGACAAGCCCAAAGCTTAATTCTCAAGCATTTGTAGCTGGAGGCAGTATTTTAAAAGACTTTAACTGCAACTAGGGCATAACAGATTTTCAAACACGTCCCAGCAGTGTTCCCATTGTGACACTTAAGACCAGTTTTAAAACTGACTTTTCCACTCAGCATGCTTAGTTCTTTTGAAAACCTGCCTGCAACTGCATAGGTGTTACAGAACCTCTTTCTCTGAAGTATAAATATATATGCCAAAGAAGGACAAAAATTCATTCTCACAATCTTCTTCTGGTATTCTCTCCATCATACAGAGATGCCTGAAACTATGTAGAAAATTTAATGAATATTGTGGTAAATAATATTCAAGGAGATTATATATGAATAATAACACATTCATATATTTTCAGATAACGTAGGGAGACTATGGATCTCCTCTAGCTTCTACTTAAGTTTTCATGTTGTTTTTATTAGTTTTGGATACTCTTGTCATTAGTGAGACTGGGATACTATCAGTAGAAGTTCTACTGGAAAAACATGTTTATTTATTCATGGTTAAAGTCAAAATTTTGCATTTCTGAAGCTGCTAGTTGACAGTGCAAATAACATTTAATGGAAAGGTTTTTTTTTTAAAAAAAAATCACTGCAGTAAGAGACATGCATTTATTTTGCTTTTTTTAGTTTTTAAATAAAAACATTAGAGTTGGAAGTAGCAGGCTTATCAGTAACATCCTTCTTCTATAGGAAATATAAAATAAAAGGATTCAAAAATTATTTACTTTTAAGAAGGGAAGGGGAAGTTGAGAAGAAAGTTTCAACTGGTAAACCCTTCTATTTTGTTCAGTTGTAAAATACTGCATATTTTCCTTCTCAAGGTGTATCTGAAGTGTAAGAGAAGATGTTAAAGCTTCATTTACTATGCACACTAATTCTATAATTTTATATTTCCTTTTTAATATTTATCAGATAAGAGAGGTATGATTTTATACATTTAAACATTCTATATTGCTGTTCAATGGAAGCTAAGACTTGCATGAAAGAATGCCCTGAGTGCATAAATATAATTAGTCTGGTTATTGTGAATCAAATTCTTTCTAATCCTCATGCATACAGAGACTGAAAGATGCAATCTGTTTGTCTTTGTAACTCCTGAAACAGAGCTAATTTGCTATGGCTACATTAATTTAGCTTATCTATAAAATAAGCACATATTACAAGCACTGTTTTGTAGTTTTAATATGTTATGATTAATTTTATAGCTTGGTTATTGTGTGTGCACATAATAGACTGGCAAAAGTCACTCTGCCACAAAACCTTGGGGCAAAAAAATGCACCAGATAACCTCTTGCAATCTCTTCTACTCCTTAGTTAATGGTATGAGCACCATGCATTGTAAATGCAAACACATTGGTAAATGTACTGTTCAGATAAGTCTGCTGTATACCTTTGGGTTGAATAAAGTCACAAATTTTTGTACACCTCCAGCCCTAAATACAAGGTTAAAGCCAGGGCATTATATCCTGAGATACTTTTCTTCACTGTGGCATTGTGAAGAACCTGTGATTCCCCTTCCATTGTTACAGAATTGAGTTAATTCTATGAAGTAAATAACCTCACCCATGAAGATGAAATGCAATGGAATTAATGCTTTAAGGCAAATATACCTGTTTGATTAAAATATAGCATTTTTACTATAGCAGTATGCAAATCCCTACCTATGTATTGACATGGCAGCTTCAAGTATGTTAACACCTATAGGCTAAGGGAGATAACTTTTGCATGGTTGGATTCAGTCAATGCAGCTTCAGCACGGCCTTGCAAAATGCCTCAGGAAGGTTGTTTGGCACTTTCATCTCTAACTGCATTCAGGATATATCTGAAATTGCCTTCAATTTTCTTAAGGTAGTAGAAGAAATAAAGCCTTTCAAAAAGCTTAATATGATTCAAAGTATATGATATAAATTGATTGTTTTAAAGATAAGTAGCATCACTATTTTATTTGACAGCATTATTTGTTGAAAGTGCTATTTTCATTGCATATAAGTAATTGTCAGAAGATTTGCATTTGTTTTTTACAGCCAGCATAGGTTACTACTAAAATACTGTCCCACTGACAGGTTTATAATTCTGCTGACACAGGTTGGCAGATAGATGAGCATCTCACATGGAATATAAACATAAATTTCAATGAATAAATAGAACAAGGTCTGTTAGCACAGTCATCAAAGGAGAAAAGCCCCATAAGAAAATAACAGAAGGCTTTTGACCCTTTTAATTGTTTATTTATTTACCTCACTATCTCACTGCTACAATGAACTGAGCCCCTTAGCACTGCTGGTACTTCGTCTACCCTCTGGCATTTGTTTGTGTGCTAGTCGCATCAAATTTCCCATGGAAGGTCACATTCTCTGACTTAATTTTGGAAGCAAGTCTTTAATGCTATTCTGCAAGATTCAGGGTTGTGCATCTTTAGCAAGCTGTAGGAAAAAGGAAGATATCTTTGAATATTTCTCAGAGTGTTTTCTGTTTAACTTTTGTGATTGTAAAATAAACCTCAAAGGGATTAGCTACAGTAAATAATTTAAGCAAATATTAAAGCAAGGAAGTGCCATGATATTATTAATTAGAACTCATTTTCTTGGAAATATTTCCCAGGCATGGGTTAGAACCTTTTCCTCCTGACTTTGCAGGGAATAAACTGAGTGCTGTCAGATTACTTGCTGGTGTGACTTCAGTGAATGTTTCCAGTGAGAAATATTGTCGCACTGCTTAACTTTTAATACATCTTTGAGATACACGTTCTCTTCTTTTTTTATAAATTAAGAGTATCAAGATGTCAAGTAGCTGGGTTTACTGACATCAGAGAAGTTCATCCTGCCTACAATAGTTTATGAATTTAGATTTAGCCCATTGACAATAATATAAAATTCCTCTTCTTAGAGAATTGTTTTGTTTTAGACCTAAGATTGAATTCAGAAGTTCAAGACAATTATTTATCAAGCCAAGTCATTGTATTTAGCTTACATTTATCTGTCATATATGTGCATATGTAGCTACATGTACATATCTGTATATCAAAAATAGTTCAGACTCTAAACATAGCCATGTGATGCAGCTACTCAAAGCAGAGTTCATTTCACAACCTGAGTTTGAAATCCTCACATCTTTGAGGATGAAATTACCATAGCATAGGGTTATGGTAAGTATTTTTTTCCTTAGGTGTTGGTGCTTGCTCCCTATCTTGGCTTGTTTTAGGATTCAGGGGTCACAATTCTGACATTGTGATCAGCAATAGTTACGCTAAAATTTACATACATTGTTCCAGGCAATGGAGATGTGTGACTGTAAACATAACTAAACTAATTTCAAGCTAGCTAATTACAACACAGAAATTTAAGAACTTGTCACATGTGGTATACTCTCTGGGCTATTCTGGTTTTTTTTTTTTTTTTTTAAAGGGGCCCCCCCCTTTTTTTTT
>NDXB01020720.1:73706-104065 GCA_002631895.1 Agapornis roseicollis | reverse complement strand
AAAATATGTATCATTTTTTTTTGGTTTTTTTTTTTTTTTTTTTTATTTTGTTTGTTTGTTTGGGGCCTTTTTTATCAAGAAAAGACTGGTAACATTATATAAAAACTAGTTTCTTAATTGTGATTATCACCTTACTTTCAGGCACATACCTTTTTATAAGCATTTATTATTTCTTCCACTTTCCACAAAACTGCATGACATTTGGCAGAGCTAGTTACTCAACGTTATATACCTCTATACTAATGTCTGCAGCCACAACAGGCTATCCTTCAGATACTGAACAAAAAAAATCAAATCCTCTTGAGCTACATATTGAGCTTCCCCATCTCTCTGCATTACCCATCAAGGATATCTGGGTCCCTGAGCAAAAGCAATCCCACAAGTGGGTTTGCCTTTACTTGAAGAAGGAATAACACAGACTACCCTCCCCAGGAAATTCCTCATGTGTACCGCACTTTATCCCTTTCTACAGTATGTAAAAATTCAGACTGGGCTGGCCAGCCCCGTTGGCAGATCCTCTGGTGTTGACCAACCAGGTGGCTTTTGGTAAATGTGTATCCCAATGTTTGAAAGTCCCAGCACCCATTGCTCCCAGTGTAGTTTATAGCAGCCCATTGTACTGTTCGATTTCCCCAGAGGCTGGTGCATGGTAGAGGATGTGATATACCCACTCAATGGCATGCTCTTTGGCCCAAGTGTCTATAAGATTATTCCAGAAACGAGTCCCATTGTCTGACTGAGTTGTCTCTGGCGTGCCATGTTACCACAAAATGTGTCTCTCAAGGCCCAGGACAGTGTTCCGGGCAGTGACATGGGGCACAGCGTATGTTTCCATCCATTCCATGGTTGCTCCCACCATGGTAAGCACATGGTGCTTGCCTTTTCTACCTTTCCTTGAGATTCATTCATTTGTTCAGCAACATTGCTGGGCAGAATAAATTAAAAACTAAGAAAGTTTCAGGTACCATGACTTTCAGTCAAATAAGTTGCATTAGTCCTTTCATGGAGTATGTATGTTTGCAGGTATATTAGTATAGAAGAATATCAGTATATTTTATAAAAAAGTCCTATTATAGTTTCAAAATCTAGAAATTTGCTTTTGATAATGATCATATAATTGTCTTGTATGTAATGTGTTAATAATTAGAGATATTTTAAGCTAGTACCAAGTTTATAAGCTCTTACAGTTTGATTTAGCAATATCAAAAATACATTAAAAATATTTTATCATGTCTATTGCATAGAAATGGAAGAATAGAAAGAGATCAACATAATTTAAAACTTGTTTCATGCACCTTATACATGTGTTTTATCTGGAAAACATCATGATGATTTGAACAAACCTCAAGTAAATGACAATCTGTCCTAGGATGTGATAGATGTGATAGATGGTTTTGTTATGTCTGATGTAATAGATGGCTTTCTTATGTTTGGACCTCTTATTTTACTGGCTAGACGTGTTACCAGAACAGAGTGTCAGGACTTCAGCCATTTTGTCTGGAGCTCAGTTAACATTTTAGATAATCAGTACTTCACAGATACGTGTCAATCCTACACCAGATGTGCACGTACCTGAGGTACTCTGCATGTCCAGCGAATTCTGCCTACCCTGACCTGGTATAGGGAGATTTTGTGAGAACTTAAATTGGTAGAAATATCTTTTTATAATAACACAGCATTATATGTATATTATCAAAAGCAGATAAACGTGAGATCATTTCATGTTGTGGCAGGAATATGTTCACTGAGGGTAATTGTAGCAAAAATCTAGTGTAATGTACAGCAACCAGCACTTCAATCACACTAAATGTAAGGACATAGTATTTTGCCTGCTGCCAATATCCTGTTTCCTACAGGGAAAAAGCCCAAGGGGTAAACAAGAAAGATGTAACAAACTGGAATAGACACAGACTGGAAAACTGTTGTTAAAAAAGCTAAGGTATGAGGTGAAAAATCAAGAAAGTCTTAGTGTTTCTTTTTGGTGTTTTAAAATCCATAAAAAAAAAAAAAAAAGGGAATAATATCATTAATCTTTGAGTATTATTGTAAATATTTGATTTTTTTTTTATTATGCTTTTTTTCCTCCAGTGTTTTTCATATATCAGTGTCAGTACTGCTTTTGAAGTATATTGGCACAAATTAACTTGCTTTGCTACTCAATTTGTGACAGGAAAAAGAGGACAGTAAAAATGTGGCTTAGAGAAAGCTGTAATCAGTTAAGGTAGCCACTATCTGCTGGTCGCAGATGAACTCTCTAGCCGTTTCTTCTCTTATTGAATATTTACCAGTAATTTTGTAATCTATCTGGATTCTTATTTCATATGTGTTGTTCTGGTATATACTAAATAGAAACTCTCTGGATTCTTATTCACGTAACTTTACTAAATAATCTGTCCTTAACTGTGTGCAAGAAAGAACTCAAGAAAGAAATTAACACACATGTTCCTAAAGTGTTTGGATTCTATGTTGTTCTGTAGTTTGTTTATCATAGTTGTTGCCACTTAGTGCAACAAGTCAAGAAGCCAGGGATCTGGTGACCTATTGATCAAACTACAAAACTGGATAGGGTGAAGAGACTAGTCCAGTATGTACAACGTACAGCTCAAATTCTTTACTCTGTTGGGTTGGGTTTTTTTTGAGTAAAATTTGAATTCTGAAGTAATAACTTACATATGTGACAAATAGAATAAAAATTACACCCTGGGTGACTACTTGACTCAGTATTAGAGTCCAGTTGACAGCTGCCAGGTTATTAATGTTCTAAAGCTGGAACACTAATCTATTTGCAGCTCACTCTTCATTCTCCCCCCCCCCCCTTTTTTTTAAAAAAAAAAAAAAAAGTTCTTTTCCAAATATTAGCTTTACATTGGTCTGTCTGAATAGTTTGGTTAGGTTTCTTTATTTATTGGAAAAAACACCCTAAATGCTAGCAGCATCTTTACAAATTTTCACTTAACAAATCCAGAAGACAAACTACCCAGAAGACAAACTGTTTTAGCAGCTGTGTTTTGTTTTATAGATTCAATGACCAGTTTTAGAAATCTTTAATTTCTAGGAGTTGTAGTAGTAAAACTTCAGTATCCTATGCATCTTTTTTCTATACTTAAAGGGGACAATTATTTAATACAATTTCTGTTTAGCTACAGGTTTCATGTATGTGTTCAGGAAACTCATATAATTTCTGACTTTCTCTGTTATCTGTGAAATGTAATGATTATGTTTGTAACATACCTTGAAATTCATGCTTAAGCAGGTCAAGCAGTCACTCAAAATCTTATATGGTGCTCTTTCAATATATTCTTATTTTCTGAAGGATAGAAAATAACATTAGTGTGGTGAACAGATAATTGGATGTCTCCATGTCAAATATTTCCCACAGATTCTTACCAAAGTTTATGAATGGTAGTGTATTGTAAGAAAAAAAGTTTTCAAGCGTGAATAAATATTTATAGCAAAAAATAATCAGGGTTTATTCTACAGTTGTACTTTGTCAGTAGCACTATGAATCAGTTAGGGTGGTCATTTGGTTGCCATTTCATCATTTATCCAAACAGATGATTTATTCTGAATCATTTCACCACAGTTGGTGAGATAGTTAAAGCACTGACAGCAGTCAGACTCTGTGACCATAATCTTGTTCAGTTGAAAACCAGCACAGTATGAATACAGCTTAGGTGATGTCACAAAGCTCATGCTATTACTTTCCTTCTCTGGTTACCTCTTGTTTTTGTAGCCAAAAGGGATCTTAACTACACAGTAAAGATCCATGATCTCATGAAATACTAATATGGCCTCCCATTATACGCAACTCTTTGTTCTATAGTCAGTGGGTATCTTACAGTCACCATCACTGAGAAGCCAACATTTCCTAATCATTATTATGTAGTGGTAGCTGTGGCAACTGTTGCTGTCTCTCCACTTTTCAGAAAGTACTGGTACTAACTATGCATTGGGAGTAGAATGATAAAATTTGATGAAAGTAATATTTGATGGCTTTATTTGTGGGTAGGTTTTTTTTGGTTTTTTTTTTTTTTATTTTATTTTAATTTCTTGTCTACTCCCTCTACCACCCTCCCCACCCTGGATTTGAATCTAAACTAATATTTATTAGTTTATAAAATTACCATAACCTAAAAGTGAAAAATCTCTGGTCAGTTAACTTGCTGCATTGAATAAATAGTACTAGGAAGCTGGTTAGTGAAAGATATTCTTCTGAAGTATATTCAAGCAAGCAGTGGATCCTAAGGACAGCCCAGTCCTATGCAAGGTAGTCTGTTCTCCAAATACTTGTTCCGCATTGTTTTCTTGTTTACTCTGAGATAGACTTTAGTCAAGCTGCTGAGTGCAATTGAGCTTTGCCTATTTTTTCTTTTTAAGTCCCAGAGGGATCTACAGAACAGTTCTACTCCATTCATAACAGTACCAATCTAACTGGATTTTTTTGAACTCTAGAGAAGATAGGAAAAGATAAAATATAATTCATTACATTTTTATCACAGGAAAACATGGTATTTCTTTGGAAGTTTGGATGGAAGTGGAAAGAGGTGAGAAGATAAAATCAGGTTATTCTTTCTTCCATGTCCTTTTTCTTCAGGATTGCACTTAATTTAAGGAGCCTTAAAGGATCATAATTATTGAGCTGAGATCCTGTTCTTTATAACAACATAAAAAGTTTCCTCTACTTAATTTTAGTAGTACAAAACTTGAAAGACTGCAGAAAATGAACTTAGGTTCATCAACTGCTGATGTTATTTGTTGCATAAAGTTAGAAAATGTAATTGATTATTGATATTGTTTATTCAGTATAACTGATACCCCACTTAGGACTGTGTGTCTACTGAATAAATGTGATACATTTACTAGATGTATCATCAGAATTATTCCTGCCCTGAAGACTTAATAGTTCTTATGATTCAGTGACATGCACAACTATAAGTCACATAAAGGCAATATGTTTTAAATATATTCAGTACTGCACTTTAAATACTGGATGCAGGATGCAGTGTTTGGCTGGCTTATTTAAAATGGGAGGCTTATTTAGAATGGGGTGCCATAACAGCCAGTAATAAACCTTAGGAGGGAGAGGAAATGCAGTTATCGGTAGTAAATACATGTAATCATGTGTCACCTCTGTGCATGAATTCATGTTTTAAATTCAAGTGAAGTTGCAAGGACACATGACACTGTGATTATGACAGCTTTCTAATACTAGGTGTCCTTCAGAAGAAGAAAAAGGAAGGAAAAAAAAGATAAAGTGCTTTAAAAACATTTAGTGAAGAAAAGCTTCTGACCTCTATATTGATAATTCTTTTTAACGTGCAAAGTAAGAAACAATGTATTTTCAGAAAGTATTGACTTTAAGGATCCTAGCTCTGGTAGGAGAGTATTTATTAGTTTATATAATCCAAATCTTGAAAATGTTTCCATTTATGTAGCCTTAGTTCTGTTTCTTCAAAGCAATAAACATCATACACAGGAGTATTGCTAAAGCAGATTTCTGATAGCAACCTGGGGTGTTGGATAAAGTTACATTGCTCTAGGGGAAAAAAAAAAACAAAACAACTAGTGTTTTTATGAGTATTTCTATAGATGAAGATACTGGGGAGAGGGTGGAGAAAGGGAATGGTATTTGAACTACCATTTAAGATTGTTTGACTGAGTGGCATTTTTCCTCACAGGTTGCCTACGTAAACCAAATATTTTTTAATATCCTGGATTTATCAGAATTTTCCTGCTAGATGCTTAAACATTCTAGATGCAGGTTATTATTGAAGAAATTCTTTCCTGTTAGGGTGGTGAGGCACTGGAATGGGTTGGCCAGGGAGGCTGTGAATGCTCCATCCTTGGCAGTGTTCAAGGCCAGGTTGGACGGAGCCTTGGGTGACATGGTTTAGTGTGAGGTGTCCCTGCCAATGGCAGGGGGGTTGGAACTTGGTGATCTTAAGGTCCTTTCCAACCCTAACTATTCTATGATTCTATAATTATTGGGAATGGAAAGCTTCAAGCCATATTGCTTTCCTTCCTCTACAGCTTCCCCTTTACTCTGCGATTCGGCATAATCTTTTTATATAACTGTATGTGTGAACAGGTACACGTGAACACATATCCACTCAGTGATAAACGAAATAGTGTCATGTGGGACATGCTTTCAAAACAAGCAGAAATGGTGTTGGGACTGGTCTTGTTCAACATCTTTGTCGCTGTCAAGGACAGTGGGATTGAGTGCACCCTCAGCAAGTCTGTTGATGAACCAAGCTGTGTGGTTTGGTGGATACACTGGAGGGAAGGAATGCCATCCAGAGGGACCTTGGCACGCTTATGAGTTGGGCTGATGCCAACCTTATGAAGTTCAACCATGACAAGTGCAAGGTCCTACACCTGGGTCGGAGCAAACCCAGGCACAGCTACAGGTTGGGCAGAGAAGAGATTCAGAGCAGCCCTGCCGAGAAGGACTTGGGGTGTTGGTTGATGAGAAAATGAACATGAGCCAACAGTGTGCGCTTGCAGCCCAGAAAGCCAACTGTATCCTGGGCTGCATCAAAAGGAGCGTGACCAGCAGGTCGAAGGATGTGATCCTGCCCCTCTACTCTGCTCTCATGAGACCTCACCTGGAGGTGAGGTGTGTGCAGTTCTGGTGTCCTCAACAAAAAAAAAAGGACATGGAAGTGTTAGAACAAGCCCAGAGGAGAGCCACGAGGATGATCAGGGGACTGGAGCACCTCCTGTATCAAGACAGGCTGAGAAAGTTGGGACTGTTCAGCCTGGAGAAGCGAAGGCTGCGTGGAGACCTCCTAGCAGCCTTCCAGTATCTGAAGGGGGCCTATAGGGATGCTGGAGAGGGACTCTTCATTAGGGACTGTAGTGACAGGACAAGGGGTAATGGGTTCAAACTTAAGCAGGGAAAGTTTAGATTGGATGTATGGAGGAAGTTCTTTACTGTGAAGGTGGTGAGGCACTGGAATGGGTTGCTTAAGGAAGTTGTCAATGCTCCATCCCTGGCAGCTTTCAAGGCCAGGCTGGAGAGAGCCTTGGGTGACATGGTTTAGAGTGAGGTGTCCCTGCCCATGGCAGGGGGTTGGAACTAGATGATCTTAAGGTCTTTTTCAACCATTCTATGGCTCTGCCCTATTCTATTCTACTCCATTCTATTCCATTCTATTCTATCCTATCCTATTCTATTCTATTCTATCCATTGCTTAATATAACAGTCACAACTGAATGTTCAAATATTTTTATATTAGGAAAAAAATTATAAGAGTGAATTAGTTAATTGCTGTGTTACTAGCGAACAAAGCAAGGTTACTCTTGTTACCATAAAACTACTTTATTCTGATAGAAGAGACTAATAGTCTTAAAAATTTCTTGGGAATTTGATGCAGAATTATGATCAGTTCTAAATGTCCTAAAAAGGCTGCAAATTTTTATGTCTTCCTGTTGTCAATATGCAGCCAATAATTTCCACCACAACATCTCTGTGGAAATTAAACAAAATACCTTGATAGGAACAAAATTAACACAGCTCACACATCACTCCATATGGCAAGTCACTGTGCCAAGACAACTCAAGGTGCTTTGTAGTAGATGGAAAGTCACTAACAAATACCTTTCTCTGTCAAGCAGTATTTCTGTTATCTAAAGAAAGTTTGACATCCATGTCTTCAGCCAAGATCCATCAGTGGTTTTCCATTACTTTATTACATTAGCTTAATTTAACCTCGAAGAAAATACAGATGCCTAAGCACAAACTCTTTATCCTGATGTACTCACCTCAGACACCTTGAGAAGGGGAAAAAAGTTGTCACTGGAATGTTTAAAAATAATTTATAAATTCTTCCTTGCTGTTCTACTGCATAACCTCTACAGTATTCATGTACTCTCCCTGACTCTGTTCATCTCCCCCTTCTTTTGCCTTTCAGTTGGGAAAAATGCATACACATGGTTGTTTGGATTATATATGAAAAGTTGCCTTCAACTTTGCATGTGACTGTGCACTGAAAACAAGAATCACATTTTTGCATCCTGCCTGATTCCTACACATCAGGCTGCAATGTAAAGGTTCTGTGATTTGCCTAGGCCAATGCAGTATCATAACATCACTGAACAGAGAACTGTCAACTGAACTTGTGTTTACAGGGCCAAACTTTTACCTCTTCTCAACTATATATTTCATACACAGTTGCATATGAAAACATGATTGACACTCACATGCTGATGTTGGTGCAAATGTAAACTGCAGTATATGCCACTGAATAGTTTCTGATTTGCTGAGATCAGATATTCTTAACTTGGTTTTCAGGAGACATCTTAATATTGTTCAACTACTCCAGCACCTTCTGCATGAATCTAACTGTGCACTATGTCATTCCTAACTTGGGAGTGTTGTTATTTTCCAAATAACACATAGGAAAATATGTTTTAAAAGAAGTAGGTTTGAATGGGTTATTGATGGCAGTTGTCCTAGTGAGATTAAATGTTTTAATGAAGTATGGTTTCGCATTGTTCTGATTAGACTAATCTCATTCCAGCCTTTTCTCCACAACAACTTAGAGTAGAACAAAGTGTATATTTATTTTTGTTGCTGCTCGTATGATTAACAGAGAAAAGTAAATCCTTTCTGTGAAATTCCAATCTTCACATTTTTAATAAGGCTAAGAGTGATCTGGTCCTTTTGGCTAGGTTCAAGAACATTTAAAGTCAAAAAGGATTTCTGCATTGTCCCTAATGAAGTTGTATAGGACACAAATTGAATGCTTATTTTGAGTTGGGAACTAATGTAGTTATGTAAGTTTTGTCAATTTTTAATTTTGCTAACGATTCTGGGGCAAATTTTTATTTAAGTGCAAATATCTTGTGTCTTTTTTTCATTAATAAATAGTGGAGGTAGGTAGAAAACTATTTTCTAGTTAAGTAAACTAATGATGAGAAGTTTATAAGAATTTCACAGCTTTGAAATTACTATAGGAAACCAAGATTGGATATTTTGGGTAGGTATGGTGTGTATAAATAGGTATATTATAAATCCTGTTAGGTTTTTCAGATAGGCGCACTGAGACCTTTTGGAGACCAAATTTTGTGGACTGAGGAACTATCAAAACATTGGAGATGAACGTCTGAGGCACTGCAAAAAAGCATATTGACCTTTCAAGTGGCTTACAGTGTAAAAGAGAATGTTATTCACTGTATAATCATGACTCAAAGAGTAAACAGTTGAAATATTGCTGTGTTCTTCATGGGTTCTCATATGGTTGCGTTGGGGTTTTCATAATGCAATAGCAATTTCCCATGTTATCTACCCCCTTTTTTTATGTTAGAAGATGCATAATCATTAGCAACAAATAACCTGTGTATTAATCTGTCTACATATGCCTGTAAGTAAATATCATACAAAATATCCATATAGAAAATCCAGATTCAAAATGGAATTCAAGCAAGCTCAAATGCAGTGTGGAAATTGCAAATATTGCATAATTTGCCATACGCATTATATAGAGGTATTTTACCCTCATAGAAAGTGACTAATTGTCTTTTCCTTCTATTGTCCAAACGAATGATCTGTGAAATGCTTTGTGAAGTTCTCAGAATTATCTTTCCCAGAGTATACGTTTGCAGTAGCACCAGGGAGTGAGGTTTCCTGTCCTAAGTATTTATTTTTTTATTTTCTTTTCCCTTATATCTATTGTTCAGTAAGGAGCAGACCGGACACCTGTTGTCAATTCCCACTTTGTAATATTACATTTCAGAATTAGTTTCTACTATGGGCTGCATCCATTTTAGCGAATATCGCCCACAATATTGAAAGACAGGATGATACAAATGGATTAGAACTCCTGGGTCTTGCTTCCCATCTCATTCTCATTGTGCTTTGATCTTCCCTCTGCTTCCTCCAGGAAGCTGAGTATCAGAAAGAGAAAAGAATCTACCCATTAAGAATAAAAGACCTCTGATGTCTCACACAAGAGCATCCACCATAATGGATGCAAAGGACATCTTTTGTTCCAGGTTTTTACAGTGCCTAAAAATAAAAATATATCAGCACTGGTACATGGCTGAAGCTCTTGAGAATGTTTTATATTTACTAACTTCTATGGCAAGCCGACCCTGTGATAATTATTTAGAAGAAGAAATATAGATACTGTTATTGTAACAGCCAAATTCCTAAGATACTGGCTATTTATCTCTATTCTGTGTATGATCTTAACAAAGCTGAGCAAATCTTTCATGAAAGATTGAAAAATTCTCCTCTCTCTGGAGAAAGTGTGGGTCTGCTTCAAGGCTAGGACTTGTTACCTCCACAAATACATCCCTGCACTAAAAATCAGGTGGAATTTGTCTGCCTCTGAATGATAGCATACCAACTAGCTTATTCCTACCAGAAAGCCTAGATTTAATAGAGCTACACCTGAAGATTTAACAGATACTGTTACTCTCTACACATTTCTCAGATTTTTATTGTACATAACTTTTCAGAGTCTTGAGCCTCCTGTGTAATATAAGGTGTTAGAAACTCAGGTTATTACCAAAGTGGCAGCCTTGGGCAGGAGAGAAAATTGGCACAAAAAAGACATGCTTATTTTCCTTCTCCTTTTCCTGCCTTCTGGCTCTACCCTCACCTAGTGTACCACAAACTTTCAGAACTCTGGTTTCTGAAATACATAGGCTTTTAATCTTTGTTGTATTAAGTGTGAATATTTTAATGTGAAAAGTGTTTAAACATTATTGTCTGCACTTATATTTCTCTGCAGTTCAGTCTATCAATTTTTCCATGAAATTGTAGGAAAATGCCAGTCCTACAGCAATAGTTTAACCTTCAAGTAAGCTTCCTCAGTTGCCTTTACCTCTTTTCTTACAACTTATTTCTAATTCAAATAGCTTTATTTCTGCACATGAACAACTCTTCAAGCCTTCTCCCTTACCCTAAAAGAACAATCTTATTTCCATAAGACACTAATTCAGTTTCTGATGAAAATTGATGCACCTTCATTGTCTTCAGAAAGATCTAATATGGCCTATTCAAAGACAAATCTAGAATCTCCTGCTTGATAAAACCAAATCACATGATTAGAATTAGAAAATTGCTCTTTCCTTTGGGCTGCACAAGTCCAAACTTTCAAAAAGAGCCCTGAGATGGTATACTTTCTTGGCACCCAAGACTCACAAGCTCAAAAGCTGGAAATAACTATCACTTATTTGTATTCCTCTTCTAGCGTAACAGAGACTTAACAGTTGCAGTTTTGCCAAAATGCCCTGCTTTGAGGAGCTGACCTAAGATTCATATAAGGATTCGTTTTCTTTCTGTTCACCTGTCATACAGAAGTAACTAGCCATAGTACTCTTTTAAAACTTTACACAACCATGTTTCGCATTGCACTCATAGCATGCAATCTCAGATTTTGACAGATTGTGCTGTTGAAATGAAATGCTGTTGCATTTTTTACTTAAATCCTTTACTTCATCAATGAGCTGAAGGAAACTTAGGCAAATACACTCCTAGCTATTGTGTTGTTTATGTGCTACTCCTATGAAAGGAAGACTGGGAGCTGAACACTTTTGAATTTGCTGAAGTAGTTCTGTGGTGTTACTCACAGGTGGCTGGAATTAAATTGACTAAGTGGTTTCTCCAAGCACAGCACCTGTCATATCTTGTCTCCTTTTCATAACTTCAAAGATATGAAAGTCATAAAATGAAGACCAGAAAGGGTCAGAAGTCACAAGCTTCTTTGACTGATGTTTTGTCATATTTTGCCTCATTACTTCACTAGAAATCTCTTCTAAATTTCAGAATTTATGAGCTACCACCAAATAAATATTATTAAAAACTAGGCAAGAGGGTCAGAGTGAATCTAAACAACACACATGAATCAAACCCTTATGCCTCCAGGATGTACTCAGAATAAGAAGATACAATAGAGATTACATTCAATGCATTTGTTATCTATTTCTTTGACCTTACAGACACCTTACAGTGTCTGAAGCATTGTTGAAAGAAATATATTTTTTTTTTTTTGCTTCTGTGTATAGAAGATTCTTTCTAATGAACACCACAGGGTTTACTGATCGTTCTTAATGAGTTTGGAACAAGTGTCCTGCAGGTAAATTGTCACATATCTTTAGAAATAAACCAATCAATGAAGGTGATGTATAGAATGATAAAATTATCTGTACTTCTCCAAAAGAAAAAATAAATATATCAATGTCCTTAATGTTTTATATAAAAGATACTTAAGGAGATGGGAAAAACTCTGTTAACCTGAATTTCAGACCTTAAGAGTCAATAACAGCAGTTAAGCTGAGATTTAAGGGGCTCTGACAAACAGTACCAGTAACAATATTCAAAGAAACAAAGAAACTGAAGGTTGTTACAGGAAAAATAACACTGATCTTGTCAGTGTCGCAGTATTTTTTTCCAAGAGGTATCTTTCAGGAGATACAGCTGTCTCTGAATTTTACTGTAAAGTACTCTGTTTTCTACAATAAGCTTACCACTAAAGATTTAACAATGACTTTGACTACCTTAATAATGTGTGGTAGAAATCTGCTATTCTGCTTGAGGTCAACCAAGGAAATAAAATAAATATTTAAATCAGGTTCTACTATTTATGAAATGTATTTATTTCTATCGGTGTAAGGAAGACATACTCCTTTTATAGTGTGTTTATATAGTTCTTTTTATCCTGAAAAGTACTTTTATATCTTTGTGCAATATTTGCAATATATGTGCTACATATGTAAAGATTGCTTTATCTGCTACTGAAATAGAGGAGCTCTTGGTGGGACAGCTTCCACTGCCTAATGCATAGGGAATCCTTTTTTCAGTGACAGTAGGATCAGTCCAGTCTTTTATAGGAAGAGCCTTATGCACATAGATGTCTCTTCTCTAATAGTCATGTTGGACTTCAGGTTTTCAATGTGAAATTTTCATGAGTTTCTAAGAGCTCTGTTCTCAGAACTTGGCAATGTGATGGCTATCATAATAAACCCTCTGTTTAACAGATTTTTTTTTTCATAAACTTTTAAACTGGGCCCCTTCTACATATGAATCAAGCATAACATCTCTGGAATAAGAATATATTGCTGAGTTAATTCTAATGTGCTTTCAACACAATTCTATGTATTTTATGTGTGATGCTTAATACGTTAAGTAAGTCCCTTACTACTTAGCTTTCTTTATGTGCAAAATGAAAAATGGTGTTATTTTCAGTTCTTATGTAATTTCCTTTTTCACATGCAAATGTCATTTTGCTTAATCAGATGATATATCTGAAAGAAGAAACAAGTTTTAAGGAGAGAAAATCAGGATTATTGTGTGCATTTATCTGTAATGTGTTATAGACCCCCTTGCAGGAAAATTTTTTTATAAGATTGAACATGATTTCTTATGTCTTTACATAGACATTTTAAAATTGGTTATGTCAAATAACATAAGGCAATTTAAAGTATAAAGCATAGAACTCAAACTATAATAAATATAGATTTACATGTACTTATATTATTTATCTCATATATATCTCTGTTTTCTTAATGTTGGATCCTTTCAACTTATGTAAGGATACATTTTCCAAAAATGAAATGTAGTTTTAAATTGTTCTGTGTTATTCTTCATGCTGGAATGCCTGGGTAAAGATCGTTCTAGTTCTTATAATAATTGCACAAGCTTACATTGGCATGTTTTATTGTTTTAACTATGCTTCTCTGAAATTCCTTCCTCTGACACTGAAATGAGCAAGCGGACTAGGCTATTGTATAAGAGGGTTGCAGGGCAAGGGTAAAGGGTTCAAACTTAAACAGGGGAGGTTTAGATTGGATATAAGGAAGAAATTCTTTCCTGTAAGGCTGGTGAGGCACTGGAATGCCCAAGGAAGNGAGCAAGCGGACTAGGCTATTGTATAAGAGGGTTGCAGGGCAAGGGTAAAGGGTTCAAACTTAAACAGGGGAGGTTTAGATTGGATATAAGGAAGAAATTCTTTCCTGTAAGGCTGGTGAGGCACTGGAATGGGTTGCCCAAGGAAGTTGTGAGTGCTCCATCTCTGGCAGTGTTCAAGGCCAGGTTGGACGAAGCCTTGGGTGTCATGGTTTAGTGTGGGGTGTCCCTGCTTGTGGCAGGAGGGTTGGAACTAGATGATTTTAAGGTCCTTTCCAACCCTAACTATTCCATGATTCTATGTTAGTTGAATCATAATTACATCAGGTTATTACATACAGTATTAAAATTAACGCAGAATAAACATCGCTGTTTCTGCCTTTGGGAACTAGACAGTATTGAGGTTATCAAAATTCTGATAAAGCTCTTCAGTTCCAATTTTGAACTGGAAAATTTTGAATTGGCTTTTTTGACTTTAACTGATTGAAAATATTTTTTCATTTCCATGAAAAATACTTATAAAAATTTGTTTTAAATTTACCTTTTTCTTCTTTTTTTCCCCTATGACTACAAGAATATGGAGGATATTGAGAATTTAGAGTGCCTTTCCTTAACTCTTATGAGTTTCTGTTTTCATGAAGCATATCTCCAACAGAAAAAGAGAAAGAAGGAGAGAAAGGAGAAAAGGAATAAGAAATTGCTTGCCACATGGACTTCTCTAAGTTAACAGTACAGAAAAGCTGACAAGTTTAGTAATGGAAAAAAAAAAAGATGAGGCTGTAGGTCCATAACATGCCTTGTTACAGTGCTTGCCAGGCAATGAAAGTAAAAGATCTTGGACTTTCATGTGATGAATTTCCATTTCTTGAGCATTGTGCTGCATCTTTTCCTGTCTTAACATTTTTGTTTAGAACATGGGTGGCAATTTTTTTGTTGTTGTTGCCAGGTGCAAAATATATTTTAGAAAGTACTGAAGTGCATAGTTGCTTGTGCTAAATTTGGATTGCTGGTGGTACAAATTTTAACAGTAATGCCAGTTGCTTACCATGATGGTTGCAGAATATTCCAAAAACCACTACATTACTCCCATTTCAAAACCCAGTAAAAATACTTTGGTTTCAGCAATGGAGAAATATGGCCAAGAGCAAAAGTAAGGATTGGTATTAAATATTTATATATCTCATTTATCTGAAACTGCTGCTCCATACAGAACAGAGTGCTTTAGGGTTATTATTAACTGGTAAGGTTTTTCTGACCTGGGTTTAATTTCCAGAATCCTGTGCTTGAAATTGTTATCTTGTATATATAAGACATTCCAAGAAAATGACAATGCTATTTTTAAGTGTAAGTGAAGAGCACAGCCTTGTCCTGTTCAGTGACCTCAGAACATCCTTTCAATACTTGTACTTTTGTTGCCCTCACTAGTTCAGTTCATTTAGTTCTCAATGCATGGGTTATTAATTTTGGAAAGTTTTGAGAAGATTCTTTTGAAATTCATGGAAAAAAAGGAACATTACTTTGTCTAGCTGTAGATATGAATTATATATAGCAAAATAATGTATTTCATATTAAGTTTATCACAGATGCATGTGCATAGAAAGTGTACTACTTTTTAACTTTTCAGTTTGTTTTGAAAGATGACCTAAGTAAAATTTTATTTTCATCTAATTTGTTTTTCTTGTCTCTAATGAGACTGAGTTGTAACTATTTGAATTGTAGCTGAATTGCGTTCTATTTGATCTGTTAGCTCAAATATGCTATATCACATCAAGGAAAGCTTGATTTATTTCTAGATCTCTTGCAGATAAATTTGTCAAGCAAACAATTTTCTTGGAATTATTTAGATTATTTTGGCATTTTGTATTTAGTGAGAAGAGTGCAATAGATCACATTTTTATTAACATTTCTAAATGTGTGCATATTATACTGCATGCATCTATACACAAAATCAATATTTGTTTAAGCTTGTTAAGATGACTGACAGGCTGGTTATTGCTTCTGCCCTCAAGTGACTGTCCACATGTGCATTCCCAGCCATTCACAAACACTGACTGATTTTGTCTTAAAAATTTGCTGCCTTGAGACTGATCCATAGGTTGATAGATTGTGTTTCCTGCCTTCAAATTAGTGGTGTATAGATTATTTTATTATCAAAACAATATTTGTTTTATAATTGAGACACATATGACACGTATAGGAGGTTAGAGCTTTGCTTGCTTAGAATATACTCAGAAAAATTAAGCCTTTATGAACATTTCTGACAAATGGAAGTGTAAAACAGAAACATTCAAAATGCTTGAAATCTCTCAACAGAACTTTTTTTTTTTTTTCATAAATCACCACATTGGAATGAAACAATAAAAATTATTAAGAAAGTTTAAAAGCTACTTAAAATAATCTGTATAATTGATTACATAGTAAATATTATTTCTGTTAATCTTGCTACTGTATGCTGAGTCATCAGTGGGGAAGTAGTGAAATACAAAAATCAGATTTAAAAAAAAAATTAATAAAATCAACAGGCAAATTGGACAAAACACTTTTTTCCTCTCAGAAAGGGCAACTCTGACAATAAGGTTATTTACATACACTAGAACAAAATCAATGAAGTAATTTTACTTTCCATTTTCCTCCTCTGCTGTGTGCAGGTATAATAAGTCATTTTGACTGGTTGAGTAAGGAGTGATCCTGGAGGCCACGGGGTTTTCCCTTTATTTCCCAGTCTTTACATGTAGCAGCTCATGAACAGCCTCTTTTTCTATATTCATTTCCTGCGATCTGTTTTAGTTTTATGCTGAATAATTCATTAAAAACAACAAAAAAAAAAGTAAATTAATCATACCTTTCTTGAGATGCCCCTTTGCACAATGGTTTCTGAATATCTTTTAGGCTTGGTAGAGAGAAGTGACATTGGCATCTCACCTTCTGATCATTGTTAAATCTCCCCAGTGGTGTTGAAAGCAGAGTATACTTAAACTGCCAAAAGCTGTGGCTAAATCTCTTTATGTGCATTTAGAACTGTTCTTAGAACTAAAGAAAAGGAGGCTCTGCCCTTTATTCAGGTGCTACAGAGCTATCAAATAAGCAAATAGGAGGTCAGATCCCCTTTAGAAAGTGTTTTGTTTATTAATCAGTCAGCAAGGTTTTCATGGCATTAGGTTGCTTACCTTTAAAAAAAATATTGTTGTATCTTATCCAATAATTAGAAAATAATTTGTAAGTGTTCAGATCTTCTTGCTGACCTTAGACAATCAGCTAACAGCAAGAAAAGTCTACTAAATGACCACCTAACAGTTTGATGGGCTGTTGCGTTTCTTTTAATTGTAGAGTTTTAGGATAATATATCCTGTTTGGCTGTATCTATGAATAATTTTATTGTTTTCATTTATAAAGGACATCTTGCAGGCAAGAGTCAGCTTTTAAATTATACCTGTGGAGCTGGAAATGTGCATGCTTTTAACAGAAGCAGCAGGCTGTTTTGCTATTCTTCTCAAATTTGGAAGCATAGCTATAGCAAAGTACAATAAGTTGGTATTAATCCTCAGTATTTGGAATTCAGAAACAAATCCTCTAAATGAAAACTTCATAAATGCACAGCTTGGAATAAACTTTCCCTTTAAAGAACCATGTGGATGAGGATTGTACAAAACTTGTACTTGCCTAAGATTAACTGCAGGGTGTGTTGTTACTCAGATGCACTATCTGAATCAGTTTTCCCCCTCTTTGAGGAAATCATATTAGCAAGTCCAGCATCGTTATAACATCCATTTTTGTTCTCAGGTCTGTTTTTAGTGGACAGACATCCAAGTCACAGAAGCTGTGATTGCATTTAATTCTTAGTTGTCACCCTGCTAGAATCAGATTTTACACATCCTGCTATTATCTCAGTTGAAGAAATGCTTCTTGTTGAATTGCAGTTGAAAGTGGTTCTCTCAGAATAAAAATTAAGTACATCTTTTGTGCTGGATTCCAGGCTCCTTTTGAATGATCTCACATATGAAATCGTTTTGGATTTATTATAAAAGAAAAAAAAAAAAAAGAAAAAAATCTTCATTCTCAACTTTGTAACTTTGCCAAGTATCAAGTGGAAAGAGAAAGGAGTTCCAGAGGAGACAACATTTATTCAATAACAAACAAATGGCAAAGTGGCAATATTAGCACAGAATATTTGTTGCCCTAAATTTCACTTTGCAAAAATGTTATTTCCTAAGTCATTCCTTAATGTAAATATACACACAAAGGTACAGCACTGAATATCACTCAGATTTGTCATTTTCAACCTAGGACCCCAGAAAAATCATATCTTAAAGACAGAAAGGACGTCAAAATATTGTGTTCTTCAGTCTCAAGTGAGTTCACGAGAAACAGATTTCTGGCATATTTCCAAGTTGGCCAAGTGGGCAAGATTGAATATTTACATAATTGTTCAGTTCTGCATATAGAGGCTCTTTCTAGATCTACCATTCATTTCTTGAACCAAACTGGAGATAAAGACATGTAGGAAACAGGTAGCATTTTTAGCATTTATTTTCATATTAAAATCTAATGCAACATAAGACTTGTTCCTACTGTCTTTAAAGCTAAATCAAAGGTAGACTAGAGGGATAGATGCTGAACCTGTTTTCATTTAGTGTTTACAGGAAGCAATTGGAAAGAAATATTCTTTGGGGAGGTAAATTGTGTACAGTGGATCAGTGCTCAGCTACTCTTCTAAGCGGCTAGAAGAACTTGAACTGTCTGCATGATGTTGAATGAGATTATGCAGTTTTCCCATCTATATTCATTGTGTGCCAATTCACTACAGGTAGCAGCTATTTCAAAGACCTTTCCCAAGGCAGATAGAGATTTTGATCAAATCACTGGAAATAAAAGGCTTCTCCTTTTCAACCAAAAGTCACAGAATACATTAGTATCTTAACAACACACATATTTTAGGATGTGATTCTTCCTTATGTGTCAGTGTTAAAAGACTAGAATTTAGTCCTGTCTTTTCCTTTTTATTCTTTTTCTTCTCCTCATTTTGTTAGGCATTTTTCTAAATTTTTTTTTCTTTTTGGCTTTGGGGAGGTGGGAAGGGGCAGTGTATGTTAATCAGTTTTACTGACTGTTGTAAACCACAGCACTTAGACCTCAGTACACTACTCTTCTTTTATTACAAAGAACTATGCCTATATATTTATACCTGCTCAGAATTCTTTGGATTAGATGCAATCACTGACATCTTGTTCACTTCTTGTCACACTGAATGCAGCTTCTTCAGTAGTAATGATTTAACTTTTAACTGTTGCTTGAAGATTAGCCTCTTGCACAGAAATTGTTCAAGTGAAGCAAGCAAACATACAAAGGCTATTGCCTATGCACACTATTTTGTGAGGAATCTAGATATTCATCTAACCCAGTCTCTGTAATGGACTGGGCATAAAATCCTGGTCCTAAAAGGTAATCTTTTTCCTAAATTTTGAGTCTGTGTATTTTATGTGGATTTTGGGTTTGTTCAAGATCCCGTCACAGGCTTCTGTTTAGCAGGACAAACAGTAATATGCTTTTATTTGTAGTGGTGACAATATTTTTTACTTTAGATGCAGAAAACATGGATTTGTTTTCTCTTTCCTGTCTCACTATGATGGTCTTTTTAACTTGGTATATGTAAATTTAGGTTTCTCAAAAAAGTGACTACTGTCAATATAATAAGAAAATAGTCACATCTTGCAAGTGATATGCATGGCAGGTATACCTTCTTTAGTAGTCAAAATCTTTCAGTCACCAAATAAAATATTTGTAAAATAATCTGCTCCCTTTGCAATAATGAGCTCCTCTGTAAATTGATTATGAAATAAATTCAGCAACGTTTCTTACGACACACTAAGACTTCATCATAAAAATAATGACAAGGTGGCATCATCTTTCTTTCCATAGCTCTTTGAAGTCTTTCTCTAAAATATTGCAAACTGCTAAAATTAATAAATTGTACAAGTGAAAAATATCCTGTATTTCTGAATCACCTGTTGACATAAAAAAATGATAGCTTTGCTCTGTCTGTGGATGCCAGGAAAGAATGTTTCATGTGGGTAGGTGGGAAAACAATGCAAAGTAGTATCTTTACAAATGTATGGCACAGAAAGATATTTATTTATTTATTTATTTATTTATTTTAAATTTAGTAATGTTAAACTGTTGAAATAACATTGGGCACTTTCACTAAACAGGGCAACATGTTAGAAAACAGATGCACACTTGTATATTCACTTCCACTTGTATGCTCTGTATATAATTTGAGTACAACTTTTCTCAATAGATATAGCTGGATGTTTCAATAATGTTGAAGTCTTACTGTGAGAACTGAAATATCACTTTGATCCCACCCCCATGCATTGTGAATTTGTGTCTCTCAGTTTATGCACTGTTTACTACTGGCCCAAGAAGTGGTTCCTGAGATAGTTTGTATGTAACTTTTTCCTTAATGTGACCATTATTTTTCATGTTACCTGTGTCTTAGGGGACCAGCTTCACTTACCTGAATTCATTCAAGGAAAATCCAATAAATGAGAAGGCAGGAAGAGGGGAAAAATACTAGAGATATTCATGTTCTTAAACTATTGAACTGCCTTGTCTAGGGAAGCAGTGAGTAACAAGTGTGATACTTCTGTAATGACTTTAAGTTATCAAGAATTGATAGCATTATCAATGGTTGCTGATGTCTTGCATGACTTCAGCCTTTTCTTTTCTTCCTTGTGAATTAGATGAAATTGGCGATACTCATTTTTCTGTCAAACGTTTTATTTATTCTGCAGTCTAAAATATGTTTCCTGTCATTATTTAAGAATTGGTACTATCTTATATATATTAGATTTATTGAGAAGATGCACAAGAGCACATTGCCTTATCTGCTTGATCTTTCACATCTGTTTTCTTAAAAAAATGTTGAAAATCTGGAATTAAATCTTATCTGGTTCTTGAACCTACTGCTTCTTATTAGATATAGTCTACATATGTAGGTTTTGAGTTTGTGTTTTGTTTTCTTAAATACATCCAGTGGCCTCCGAACCTGCAAGCTTTTCAGTTTCTATCATAATCACTGCTGGTTTGCGTTTTTTTAAGTTTAGTTTCAGTGCCTGAAAAGTGGTAAGCTTATAAGTGCTAAAGATAGTAAGTGAGATCACAATCAACATGGAAGAACACAGACTGACAAATAAGTTAAGTTCTTTTTATGCTAATTTCTTAACACTAGTGCCTACTAAACCCTGAAACATTGTTTTATAATTCAAACCCACTTTAATGCCAGTCCTATTTCTTCATGGGAATCAAGCACATTTCATGAGTATAGATGCAAATAGTGCTATGCTGAATAAACCTCAGATTTCCATAAGTGTTGGAAAACTGTGATTTAGGTCCTGGGTTGTGCCCTGTCTATCTGGAAGGCTAGGGGAAGATGGGATGCCAGACAGGAACTGACTAAAATTCAACAGTATATTTTGCCATTAGAACTTCTTTTCACTTGGCATTATCTCAAGATTTACTGCTTGTTAGAGATATCTTTTGGAAACAATGTCTTCAAACCAAGAATGATTTTTTAAAACCAAATTGACGTCTCTTTTTGAACTGTATTGTGACTTTGGACTATTATGGCTAACACTAATTGGTTTAGAGTGATTAGAGGATCTAAGTCAGCTAGCAAATGAGCTAGAGCCAAGGTGAAATCTTCCCAGGAAACAGACACTAAATATTTGATAGACCAAAAAAGGACCCAATGGTATAAATGATATTCTAAAGCAGAACTTTCCATCATTTGTTTCAGTTGTAAATTGGACAGAGTATGTATCCCACAGAGGTGATAGCAACATAATCTAATGTCTTCTAAGTGTTTACTGGCTGCTTTCTAAGTGATTCACCCACCATTTCCAATGAGCTCACTGTATCAGTGGTCTGTATTTCCACAGAATATAATGGCTGTAGAATTTCATAGAACCATAGAATAGTTAGTGCTGGAAAGGACCGTAAGATCATGAAGTTCCAAACCCCTTGCCATAGGCAGTGACACCTCATACTAAACCATGTCACTCAAGCCTCTGTCCAACCTGGCCTGGAACACCAACAGGGATGGAGCACTTACAACTTCCTTGGGCAACCCATTCCAGTGCCTCACCTGCCTAACAGGAAAGAATTTCTTCCTTATATCCAATCTAAACTTCCCCTGTTTCAGTTTTAACCCATTACCCCTTGTCCTATCACTACAGTCCCTAATGAAGAGTCCCTCCCCACTATCCCTATAGGCCCCCTTCAGATACTGGAAGGTTGCTATGAGGTTTAAAAGTATATTTTCTGTGATGTACAAAACATATGACTTATGCATAATTATTCTTGCTAATGTTAATGCAAGTTTTGTAAATGGACTTAGGACAAGATCAGCTGTGCTATAAAATGTGTTATAAAATTATGGAAAACTCTTGATGATGTACCTGTCCTTTTTCCCCACGAATAAGTAAACATCCTTTGAACATTGATAATCTCAAAATTGTTAGGTTTTAAAGCCAGTTCCCTAAAACATGACATCCATATGACCTGACCTTTGGCATGTACCTCCTTGTGTTTAGCACAAGGCACAAGTCTTGAGATTAGTTACCGTCACATTTCATGGAAATGAGTGTTAGCTATTGGAGAGAGAAAGAGCCGTCTTTGTATTCTTGCTCATGGAATACAAAAATCTAATCTTTTATTAGACATTAGAGATTCCACATAGATTCACCCTTGAGCCATAAATATCAACTAAGATATTGGACCTTGATAGTTTTGATGCTCAGAAAATAACCAGATAGAGAACTTAATTTTTCCCCTCCACTCGAAACGAGCATCTATATACTTTGCATTTGGATAACTTCAAATGTTTTAGAAAAACCCACCCACATGTAAAAATTCCAGTTAGAGTTTGATGAGAGTTCTCAGGTTATGTCAACCTGAACTGGACATGAAATGACCCTAAACATAGTAAAGCAATTAGAAAACTGAAAGGGAAGCATACCTAAAAACCAGATTGACATAATTCAAAACACTGAATGAATAAAGATGGGAATTTGCTGCAGCATTTTCTATTGCCACTTCATCATCCAGAGAAGAAAGGGATGAGGACTTTCCATATAGTTTAGAGTTTAAGGAATCCTGAGTGTGCGATTCATCATCCCTGAGTTACCATAGTATCTGGTTTCCCTGGTTACCAGTGATCAAGGAAGAGATGGACGTTAGGGAAGCTGGAGGTTCAGTTATTTATTTATTTTTTGAGGGGAAAAGAGAGAGAGGGGACAGAGAAGATTTTTGTTTGTGCAAGAAAATCATGTGAGAATAGAGCTGGAGTTGGAAATGGATTTTGTCTGAAACAGAATTTATAGATTTATCTTCAGTGCAAGGAACTAAAATGATTGAAAGAAAAAAACTGGTTGTGAGAAACACAAATTCTAATAAAAATTGAGGAAAAGGAGAGCTGTAAAGCTATTTACCTCAGAGACTGGAAAGAAGAAATCAGTTGTCTTGATGCAGGTGATGCGAGGTGTCATTTGACCAGATTTTTCTCTTTACTGGAGTAGCTCTTAGGGGCTGTGCTGCTGAATTGGTTCTTTCTGTGCTGGGGACTTCACAAACAGAGAACAAATTTGCTTTTGACATAAAGAGCATGTTGTCCCATTTTTTGGCAATCCAGAAGATTTCTCTTATAACCTTTGGTAATTCTTTTTACTCAACTTGAGAGTGGTTTCCAGAACTGAAATTTAATGAGATCCATTTAGTGTTTCCTCATGGCCTGCTGCAGAATTGCAAATAGAAAAATAAGTATGGCAGCTTATAATGACATTTATCGGGTTGGGGTTTTTTAATCAGAACATTGTTATGTTTTCTTTTTGCTTGCAAACTTATACTTCATGCCCAGAAAGCCTTTTGAAGTATTCAGCACTGTAATAGACACCCAATACAATAAACATTCCTATGCAACTTCAATTTTGATATTTAGTAGAAAACAAAGGAAAGCAGTAATTGTTTTCACCATTTAGCCTCATTGACAACAAGAGCTCAGATTTCCAAGGAAGAAATTATTCAGGATTGGGAAACTTCCTAATACTTTCAAATTAGCAAAATATTTTTTTGACATTTATTACACGAAGACCTGTTCATGTCTGGGAAACTTTTAGCAACAAATCCCCACAAATGCGGAAGTGGCTCTGCTGCACTGGTTCTGGTGTCAGAAGCAGCTTAAATGAAATCATATTTTTGGTTTCTCCTTGTGTTTTAACCATGATACGTATTTGTTTGATTCCTTCATTTCTATGGCAAATTAAAGATACTTGGCTGGACCAACTCCTTCCTATCATTTAGTAAATCCTATAGAAAGGCTTAAATTTAAGAACACTAAACTTTACTGTGTGAAAACTCTTGTTTATGGCTAAAATTTTAAATCATAGTCTTTAAATCATAGTCATTCTCATTTATGCTGATGGCCTATTCAATCAAAATTTACTAAATAGTTTTTACTCAATAATTTCCTTTTCAAGTTTATTTAAAATATTAAAATCACTTAATTTATGTCATGTCTGTCATTTCATGGCACAAATTTTTAGGAAAAAAAAAAAAAAAAAACAAACAATTAAAAGCTAGAACAATTAAANTTTTTACTCAATAATTTCCTTTTCAAGTTTATTTAAAATATTAAAATCACTTAATTTATGTCATGTCTGTCATTTCATGGCACAAATTTTTAGGAAAAAAAAAAAAAAAGAACAAAACATTAAATGCTGTGTAAAAGCCCTTAAATTCATTATGTCACATAGGCTCTGTATTTTACCCTGAAGTTCAAGGTTCCAAGGTTATTAAGAGTATGACAATTTTGATACCCCTGGCATTTCAGTACCTTATAAAATGCCTGAATTCACAAGAGTGCTGCTATAGCACTACTCTAGCCAGATTTATTAATAACTAGCAAGTTAATAACTGCCATTAATTTAGGTTGTTATTATGGTCACTTTAGTAGATTCACTTTTGTTGGGTTTTTCCTTAGTAGACTATATGAAGGTAGAACATGGTTTTGCATTTTGATTCTCCCTATATATTTTGTTCATATTCCCTTTTATTTGCTTCCAAATATGAGTTCAGATCCCTAAATTCTCTCATTTTTTTATTTATGCTATTAAGCTTATTCTATGATTTCAAAAGGGTATTTCTAGTTTGATCCTGATTTGCATGAGTACAATGTCAAATGTACATATGCAAACTGTGTGTTTACATCTGCATACAGTCATGCATGCAGCCATTTTTTGCACTTGCAGGTAGGCAATAGCTGAATTTCAGATACAGGGTAGTCTCAGTATTGCCAAGATTTACATTCTTGTGACAGAAAAGTAGGGTTTTGTAACTGGTTTGGAAGAAAGTGCTTCAGAGGAGCCCTTCGAGGTTATGGGCAGCATGGGAGACTGCACGAATAAAATCTGGGGGGTTTGGATTAACCTCATGGTCTGATCAAAGTAAAGAATCTCTTGGTCACATGTATAGTCTTATTCCTAAAAATGCATTTTGTGTGCAGAAATAACTTGGCCCCCTTGTAGAAGCTTCTATCTTCAGTACTATTTGTGCTTTTGACATGAGTGAAGTTTTCCAGGCGATGCATCCCTCTGCAAGTTCTGTATTTTGGTGTCCATAATCAGAGCTCAGTTCAGTGTTGCCCAGGTTAGGGGGCTTGAGGGAGCCAAGCAATATCTGCAGGACTCATAAATACCTTTGGCAGAGAGATCCCTAGCAGCTGCTACAGCTACCAGGGACACTCCTTGGGTGACCCTACATTCATGATGTAATCCAGGAAGCTGTCCTCATAGCAGTACAAATTAAAGTTGTCTCAGCCAGTGATGGTCAAACTAGATCTCCCTAGCTCTGAATAAGAGAGGAAAGTCTCACCTCATCCCTACAGTAACATGCATAAATTCCAGAGCTACAAAATAAAGGGAACTTTTAGTAATTCTCCTGTGCCAGAGGCTAATTCTTTACAATTGTCATGTTTAATATCCAGGAGGTATCTAACCTGATCAGAGATAGAAAGGTTGTCAGGAATGAGATTCCTTTCTCCACCCTGACTTTTACAGTAAAATCTCCCCTTCCTCAGGCAAAAGCATTTGTGTCTGGTCTTGCTGATAGGCTCTAGCTAGCTTTCAGTTAATATAGCAGCCACATGCTGTAAATACCTCTATTTTAAAACATATAGTAACATTTTCTCATACTCTTTCTTTGGTATGACCCTTGCTGTATATTATTCCTTTTATGCTGCTTAAAAATATTAAAAATGCAACTTAAGTAATGTATCTAGATTATGTCTTCTTCAGTAGAAAGCTTTTGCCTTTATTTTATTTTCCACATCCGGTTGTGATTAAAAAATAAGCTCATAATTACCTAACTCTGAGGAAAGCAGAATATACAATTTTGCATAAAATTTGCCATGGAAAAGATAGAGTACATATTGGAACAGACAGGCTTTCAGAATTCGGTTAAAAGGTTGCCAGTGTACGCATTTTGCTACTTGTGCATAAATAGTAATCTAATTTTCTGTTCTGTTTTGCTGACATATTCCAAAAATCCCTATTGGAAGAATGTGCTATGTTGACCTTACTCTTACTAAATTTTACAAGTACACTGGTTGTTATTTCCCTTGAAAAAGATATTGTTACCAGTAACCATTGTTAAGGGTAACCTCAACTATCCCAAATGTGGTAATAAAGTTTACCTCTTCAAAAAGAGGAAAAAAAAACAAAGAGCCTCATAGTTTAGCAAAGGCAGACATTTATGTCAGCCCTGCCCTCAGATCCGCACCTGATGAACACATGCAAACCACCAGAAGGATCCAGTATTGCCAGAGGTGATGTGCATTTGTTCTTGCAATTTGCAAGTGAATCCCATCAAAAAAGGTGAATCAGCAGTGTAAAACTGAGCTATTTGAAGAAGTTTGGAAGGAAGTATGATAGTAATTTTCAGGTAACCTATCACATTCACCCAGAAGATTTTTAATTGCTGTACAAAGTTTCTCCAAGGGTTTAGAAGGTGTTAGCTAGTGGAAAGACATTTATTTTCTGATATGTGCTGCTTTCTGGGGTGACAAATAGGTTTTATTTAACAGAAGTGAAAATTAACTAGAAGCTGGGAAAAAAGGGAGGGAACAATTCCAGGTAAGTGGGCTGTAGTAACATTTATACAGGTTTCTCTACAAATGGGCAAGAAAGTTGATTAATGATTTGCTAGAAATATTCAATGTCACATGCTGTGCATAGTCACCTTGTGAAGTACAGCTTTTGTGTGTCATAAGGCTGCAGAGAGGTGCATGACTTTACCATCTCACATCCCTTTTTCTGTATGGAAATTTGAAAAACTCTTAGTATTTTTTCAGAAATGTCCTAAATACTTTGATAGCATAGTTTAAGAATGGCTATGATAGTGTGAAGAACAGGAATGCTATTGTGGTAAAAAAATGTTTAGAAAATTATGTTTTAAAATACTTGAGATTTCCCAAATCTGATTTAGGCAATCTTTTAAGGCTGATGAAGATCTTCAAATAGCTTATTGGTATTGAATACTCTAGCTTCCTACTTATAATAAATGTGCTATACATTTTTATTCTGTTGTTGAGGGGGAGATCTTATATTAACTATGCAATATTTCATATAAAGCATATATCTTTAAATGACTGCTTACCAAAAGATGCTACTTAATTAAAAATAAGTAGTAATTGCTGTTTGATTGAAGCCATCTTTTGGATGTACATTTCTGTGCTCTTAAAAGATGAACTTTTTCTAGTGAAGTAAAGATATTGTTAAATGAAGGTGGCAAGTCAGCACAACTCTGTTGTATTAGTATCTTCAGAGCAGCTTTGTTTTATGCTTTCTTTCCTGAGGAGATCAATAATGGATGGCTGACATCATTCGTTCACCACTCAGAAATGAGAAAGCCTAAATGCATTTCTTTAGGGCAGGCATGTTTTTCATTCTGAGCTGAAAAGCCTGTAATTGAGTGAGGTTTATAAGTGTGATTGCTATTGGTGTGTGTTCCAGTCTGACGTGCCTGTGAAAGGTTCCATTGGCATTTACCTGACTCTTAGGAATGTTGACCTCATCTCCCAAACCGGACAGAGTGTGAAATGTCTCTGCTGGGAAGCACATGTACAGAATTAACCTTATATTCAGGAGCAGTGAGGCTCAGCTTATGACCACACTGGTAAGTTTCTTAAAATTTGCTGGTTCTGTGTAATTTGCACATACTTATTTCATATTTAATTAAAAAAAAAAAAAAAAGAAAAAAAGTAAAAAGAAAATTGGGCAAGGAACAGATGTCCATCCCCTTGCAATGTTGACTTGTATCTTACTGGTGAAGTGACTGGGAAGTTTGCTGTCAGTAAGACTGGCAGCTTTATTTGACATGAGTGTTCTGCTGCTATTCACAAATCTAAAAAGTCATCAGAAATGTGAACCTCTGAAATGACATGTTAGTATAGACATGTTTACAGCACAAGGCTAAGTAAAGAACAGTTTATTACTTGTCAATACCAGTAGCATTTAAGTCTCCAATCATCAATACAAATGGAAATGTACATAAATGAAAGTGGCGGGGACAAAGCAACAGAAATAAAGAATGACAAATTCAGTGTGAATCCAAAGTTGTGGCTCAGATCCCTCTCATGTGAGTTGCATTTTGCTTCTCTGTACCCTAGGAAGGCACCTGTGGCATAACAGGTCTCTGGCCTTGATAGGACACTGACTGCATTATCTACCAAATGGGCATTGAAAATGGCCAGAGCACAACCCAGAGCCAGGCAGCTTGTCTGCTTGCTGCTCTTGCCTGGGTGATTCTAGTCTACCTTTGGAAGTATTGCTATAATATGTTACCTATAAAATATATCAGCATATTCTCCAGAAATGTTTGGATATATGAGGCATAACAGTGAAGGTCAGTCAGACTGTTGAAGATTTTGTCCCATTTTATTTTACTCATCTTTTTAATCTGACTCTTAATCTGCTTTCTGTCATGCACATCCCATAGTTTTCTTGGGAAAAAAACCCCAGCAAAATTCTGCAGTGTAATGTATTACTATTTTCATCTCTTAATTTGAAAGAAACTGGGTAAGACAAACCCATTTACAATGCATTTAAAATGGTGTTGGGAAGCAGAACACCAATGTAGCAAGGTACAATGATTCTTTCCACATTTAACTAATAGTACGGAGAAAAAGATAAATGCAACTTTGATTTGCATTTTTTGTGGAGTATTTTGATTTGGGGGTGGGTTGCTTTAAAGGAAGCAGTGATGTTGGGGTGTTTTGGGAATCCTGATGTTGTCACAGTGATGGCTCATGTAACCAGGAGATGGTTGTCAGTTCCAGAACGCCGTTGTGTGTTCTGAAGGGCTGGACCTGGGTGCAGAGGTGGAGCTGCTCTGTACCAATTCCAACCAGTTCTGCAAGGGATCCACCACAGAGTGCAGATGAGGGTCTCAGCAATGCTGGTGGTGTCTCTGTGGAAACAAAAGAGGGCAGAAAATGCCGGGCAAACAAAGGAGGGGGAAGGGGAAAAAGAGTGGGAAAGAGTAGAGGGAACATCATGGGGGTAGAGGTGCTCCATGGTGGAGCAGAGGGTCTCCACCAGTGAGGAGGACACCACAGCAGAGCAGGTAGTTATTTCTGTGTGGGAACCCCAGCCCATGAGGAGGAGGGGCCATGCTGGAACAGGCAAAACGCATGAGAGGGAAGAGTGGGAAGGAAGGAATTAGTAGTGCTGCCCACAGCTCCATCCCAGCATTGCCCAGAGCTGTGCAGAGAAGCTCATATGGACAGGCACTGAGCTTGGGAAAGCCAGGAGGAAAGGAGGTGCTTGAACATCTGTCTTTGTTTCTTGCCACATTAGTCTATTTTAATAAGCTAATTTAATTAGTAATTTTCATTAAACATAATAAATTTATTTTAGTTATTTAATTTTCTCCCTCCCCCCCCGACCCCTCCCTCCCCCACCGCTGAGAAGTGAGAGAGCAGCTTGGATGCAGTTTGGCCCTTACCTAAGGTGAGGCCACAGCAGAATAGAAAACCCTTCAGCAGTCAATATCAGTGTGTGTTTCTGACTGAAGATGAGGTTTTGCTGTGGTGCATATAGAACTTTACCTCCAGAAGTAAAATAAACCCCTAAATGCTGTAAATTGGCACTGTTTTTTAAATCCAATGTATGTCTGTCTTGCTATATGAATTCAGTTCTATCAGAAACAGTATTCCTGTGTTTGTTTTGATACATAGTGGAAATAAGTACTGGTTCTTCTACACATAAATATGCAATCTATTTGTGAATTGAGTTTCAAGCTCTTTTATCAACACTGATTGCTGCCTGGGGAAATGATTCCAATATATCAAAGCCTGAGAGAAAAGAAATGCAAGAGTGGCTGGATATTTCAAAGCAAAAAAAAAAAAAAAAAAAAAAAAACCCCAAAGTATTAGAATTCATGACAAGTA
>NDXB01020720.1:38127-60457 GCA_002631895.1 Agapornis roseicollis | reverse complement strand
CAAATATTAAAAAAACCAAATGAGATATTTTAGTTTTTGAATTTTTTTTTTTTTTTTTTTTTTTTTTTACATCTATTATTTTGGTTTTCTGTAAACTTTGGGGAGAAAGTTGCTTATTTCCATTTAGTTACACAAACATACATCCCAATGAAAGCAAACATGCAACAATCTGGAATGTAAATTTTCCTGTCTCAAATAGACAGGCTCACCTATAGAGAAATATCCATCCTACTGACTGTTTTTCTTTCTGCTGCTCTTATTCTTTTCCAAATCACCTCCTAGAGTCAGAATAAAAGTTGCATTTACACTTGTGTGCATGGCAGCGTGCTGCCTTAACTTCATGTTTTCTCTTCAAGTGCACCAATCTGAACCAGGCAAATTGACTGCAGGGCTCTTTACTAGCCATGCCATAAGCAAAAGACCCATTAATGTGTAGAGGAGTGTTTACACCAGACAGGCAATCAGCAGCAAACACCTGCAACAGCAGCAGCAAAAGCAAAGGCAGACTTCAGGTGAGAAATGGGGTCATAAAAATTGTTCACAAAAGAGCATTTAGCAGCATCAGCAAACATCCAGGACAGCTCATCACCAGGACCCCATGTTGCAGCCAGATCTTTAGTGATGTGCACGCAGAAGGTTACACTCTATTAATTGAAACTTAAGAGAATCCATCAAAGTTGGCAAATGCAGAAATAGAAGTATCTGCTAGCTTTTTTCCCAGTCAGGGTCTCATCTCAGTGTTGTAGGTGAATGACTGATGTATTCTTGATATGTCTTGTTTTCAATGGACTTTGCAACAAAAATCTAGATTCAGTGTTGCTGCAGATTTCACATCAAACAATAATAATAAAAAAATCATGATATTTCATTGGGTTGTGGAATTTGTATTATCTAAGCATCTAGAAATTTCTTTCAACTTCAGGAATAGTTCAGACTAGATTTGAATTTCTAAATCTGTTAGATTTTCTTCTGTGAGGCTGAAAAACCGTGGCCTTGCTATGCAAGCACCCTTCTTCCTCATCCTTCATGAATAAATACTGGTACTTGACAAAAAAAAGATGGGTTAGTTACCTCTCTGACATGTGCTTCATCTGATGCATTAAATTTGAACATTGTTATTTGAATTCACTTATCCATCCTGTCACATTTGAATTGTTTGTGCGAATAATAGACACACTGAAGAGGTAGACTAGGTATCTTGGATCTTCTGAAAGGCAAAGTGCAAGTTATTTGAGCAAACTTTTAAAAACACTGAAGGTTTGAGTAAAGTTCATAACAACTGTTCCCACATTCCCACATGTCTTAGTTTTCAGTGCCTCTTGACATGAAATTTATTGAAATATTCTGTTTAGACATAGAAGCTGCTAACATTTTTTTTCTTTTTTTTTTTTTCTTATGTGACACAGTTGATTATAGTGATACAGGGTTTTTATTAATAACTACTTTTGTCCTGATTTGATTTATTACATCCAGACCCACCTGAGTCAGAAAGTGCTGAGATTAGCTATAATTAATGTACTCATTACCCTTGAGTACTCAGGATGGGACATCAAATCAGGCCCAAATTCTATTTTTATCACCAATGCAAATTCAAGATTAATTTGCCAGTGGAGACTGTGTTGCTCCTCTACATTCTCTCTGTTGCAGGAGGAAGCTTTGATGTCCTAGCATGACAGATTTTCTTCTATCAATAAATCAATTTATCAATAAAATAATGTAAGAGCTAAATACTGACAGGTTCTATCTGCTAATTCGGTGACTGTGACAAGTTCCTGCTATTGTGATGTGATGACTACAGTCTTCATGCACAAATAATGGTTTAGACCATGTAAAATAAGTAGTTAAGTTTCATTCTGTCATGAAAGTGCTTAAAGTTCATAGACGTTGGCAGTGTTCATGTCCTAAGTTAGTGTATGTGGTTTTCAGATTCAGATTCCAAGCACCTCAATAAAACTCAGTAATAGGTACTTATATAATATGGTGATATGTTTCCATCATGTGGGAAAATGTGGGAACAGTCAGTCTTGGGATATTTACTTTTTTTCCTGGAAGTTTTAAGTGTGTGCTCTGTCTATTCCTGTAAGGTTAAGTAATTTACAGAATGCACTGTAGGAGGGGCTTGGGGACATGTTTAAACCTATTCTGTTAAGAGAGAGAATAAGGAGCAGGAAAAAATAAGGGTCAACTTCCTGATTATTTTTAAACCCAAAATATATTTCTTATAATTTTGCCATTGTGTCAGTAGAGTACCTGTCTAATATTAACATAATATGCTATACCTGCATGGCATCTTCTATCTATAGACAAAAGCCTGTGTCAGAAACCTTTCAGGATCAGTTTGGTTTGGGACAGTTCTTTTTGCTAGCTAACATTTCACTTCATTGCGCTAAGCTTTATAATGCTGTAATGAGCTAGGTGCACAGGGCTGCAGGATCAATCCTTCAAAGTGAATTTGGATTAGAATAAATTTACAATTAATTTTAAAAACTTTGTACAAAAAGCTGTAATGTCATTGTGTGTAGATGCCTCTTTGGAATCAAATTAAAATTAAATAATGGTTATTGAAAACTGTTTCACTTAAGCCAACAAGGAGCAAATTCATACTGTACTATTGACCAAATCCTGAGCTATATTTTCACAATATGAAAATATAAATACTGATTTCTGTGACTGTTGAACTAATATCTGAATATAGAATATATGCTTCTCTTCCACTTCTTTAGAATCACAGACTGATTTGGGTTGGAAGGGACCTTAAAGCTCATTTAGTTTCAACCCACTGCCACAGGCAAGATCATCTTCCACAAGACCAGGTTGCTCCAAGCCCCATCTAATCTGGTCAGAATAGAACCGTATTTAGTGAGGAAGAGCAATTTAACAAAGTGGTTCTTTAAAGAAGTGCCTCAGCTAACCTCACCATAAGGCCAAGTGAGTTGTCCTAATACCCTTTTCTACTGTCTAGGGCAGTCTATATATTAAATATATGTCAAGTTCTTGTTAAACAGTAATAGCTGTAACTATTAACTTACTCCTAGAATTACAGAAACACAAAACAGTAGACTTGTAGAGCAGTTGAGTTTGGAAGTGGCCTTTGGAGATCCCCATCTCCTCCCTGCTCAAAGCAGGGTTTGGTGAAGCAGTTTGCTCAGGGATGTGTCTTAGCTGACTAGGTGCAATAATGGAGACTTCACAACCATTTTGGACATTTTGTTTCAGTTTATTGAAAATAAAAGTTTTTTCTTAAGAGCAATTTCCTGTTTCATTTTGTATCCATTGCCTCTTAGCAGTCACTCTGCACCGGCTTCATATTTACTTCTTCCTGTCAGTAATTTACACACGCTGGTAAAGTGTGAATAAAATAAAAAAATATACAAATCAAGATGATGATTCTGAGGGACCGCAAAATGTCCCTCAGAATGTAGTAAGATCCAGTTTCTACAGGAAACAACTTGAAATATGGGAAATAAAAGCAGACAAAAGATAGAAAAAAACAGCTAAGTCTTTGGCTAATCTCAGTGCACCTGATTCAGGTGCAGCTGAGCAGGATTTTTCTTGTTTGCTATGTAACTAAGTTTTATTTGGAAAGGGGGATGCAAAGCTATCACTACAGTATTAGTATTACAGCTTCTGTTCAATATTCATTCCTATTCATGTTTTGGCTTTTGTTTGTTTGTTTGTTTTTTGGTTTTTTTTTTTTGTTTTTTTTTTTTGTTTGTTTGTTTGGGGGGGTTTTTTGTTTGGTTTTTTTTGTGGTTTTTTTTTTATACAATATTTAATTTTGCTAACAACAAGGTTATCTTAAGAATTTCTGTTGTTAATTCTTTTGCCTAGGTGGTGCNGTTTTGGCTTTTGTTTGTTTGTTTGTTTTTTGGTTTTTTTTTTTTGTTTTTTTTTTTTGTTTGTTTGTTTGGGGGGGTTTTTTGTTTGGTTTTTTTTGTGGTTTTTTTTTTATACAATATTTAATTTTGCTAACAACAAGGTTATCTTAAGAATTTCTGTTGTTAATTCTTTTGCCTAGGTGGTGCAATGTCAGTATAAAAGCAGCTACTGAGGGAGATCAAAGCTGGGAAGGATCAAACACTGGGAACATACTTTATTTCTGAGAACGTCTCAAAAATTACTAGAGTTTGTTTCATGTAAAGGTATTACATATTGGTGAAGACCAAACAGTTTTGAAGAATATATCAAAAGAGATTTAAGTTAGATGCAAGGGGTATTGATTTGAGGTGCAAGATTACTTAGATACAGGGCTCCAAAACCAGGTGGGGAAATAAAAAAAAATAAAAATAAAAATAAAAAAATAAAACTAACAGCAGTCTATGAGATCAAATTATGCAGAAGTTCAGAAAGAAGATCTGGGCCCAGTCCTGTGTCAAGCACCAAATAGTGCCTGTACTACAGATTTAGAAATTGAAGAATCAGGCCGTATTTGTTTAAAACAGCATGTCAAACCCTTCTTTTCAGTGCTGTATCTGTCTCCATGCCAAGCTCATAAAAAGACTCTAAGAACAAGTTCTAAAGCAGGTTTTCACATTGAGTATTCCTGTATTACATATAGTTTTCATGAAACAGCCAGATTTGAACTTCTATAGCTCATGATTTTGTGAATTGCTGGGCATAAGTCTAACCAATTAACAACCAATTCACGAACCAACCCAGACACTTTCATTTTTAACTCATGACAGTACTAGAAAGACACTTTTTGTCTCCTGTTAGTTTTGCTCCCAGTACCTGAGAGCCTTGCAGAATTTAAAAATATCAAGACTTGAACAGCTTTGCTCAGTTGAAGAAGCTCTAGGGCATGCAATTTCTCTGCCAGCTGATGTTTGCTAGATTTAAAAACAACAAGAAAACTTCTAACCCTGAAGTTAATTACAAATTTGGCAAACACTTCAATAATTCTGATGTTACCATGATATTTTCAATGATATCTCAATGTCTACACTAGAACTATGAATTTATATAAAATATTTTTGACTTTTAAGAAAAAAAAGGTTAATCCCCTTTTTCTGAATCTGCAATGTGACCAAGGGTCAGGACCTTAACAATTTAAGCAGGCAGTTGTGACTATCTGGACCTGCTCTGAAGACACTTGTGCTGTACCTAGGTACAAAATCCATCTTCTGTGATGTGTGTGTGTGACTGAAGAGTTTTTTGAGTAGGATTTCCTGTTTTTCAGGGGAAGGTGGCATTGCATTGATATTCTGCCTTCTGTTATTTGCTAGTCTACTGAATAAGATCAGTCAGGGTTAGCTTTTGCTTCCTGTTCTGCCAGTTCCTTTGGCCATACATCTACTATAGCTACACAATTTTGTAATTCTTCCTGCTCAGAGGGTTTTGTAACAAGAGACAAGTTAAAGAAGTGAAGTGCACAAACATTTAGAGAAGAGGGTTTTTTTATTTAGTATGGATACACTTTCTCTTTTTTTTTCTGTAGGTTAAGAATTGTTTATCATTCCCTTTCCCCAGCTGTCTTTTTGGCTTGAAAGTATAAGAGGACAAGATCTGTGTGTATTTAAATGCATGTAATCTGACACTGACAGCTTCTTGGAATGAAAGAACATCAAACAGAACAAAAAGTCTAATAATTGACTGACATGGTCTTTAGTTATTTACAACTGATAGCAAAGGGTGGAGCAGTTTGGTTTACTGTTTTCCTCCCACTTTTCCCAAGGTAATTACCTCCCCAAAGAAGATAACTGAACTCCAAGGCCTAGTTTCCTCTAGTTTCCTACATATTCTGAAGAACCTGGTCTTTGAAAATTGTAGTTGGGCACCAGGTCCCAGTACTTAGGGATCTACTGATTTACAGAAACAAAGGTAGTTTTTGTGCTCCAAGACTAAGCAACAGTACAAAAACACGTACATGAAGCTACAGTGGCTTTGTATCAAAGCTACAGGAACTCATTAAGGATGTTTCCTAGCATCTGGCTTGTCCATGAAAAAGGTAGCAGCATGAGAAAACTTGGTGAATTGTGTCTATTCAGTAATTACTAGGAGATTTTTCATTGTGATGTTCATTTAATGTTTTGCCCACTTCAAATTTTTAAGGAAAGACATGTACCTTAATGTCTTCAGCAAAACTGATTTTGTTAACCATTCTGAATTAGTTAAGATGCATTCTAAATTAAAAGTAACATCTTATAGGAAGTTAATTCTTATATTGCAGGTTATGCATCTTTGGTATTTTGAAAACATAAACTCCAACAATAGCAACAAGGATATTTTAGTTTCTCTAAGTGCCTCTAAGTGCAACTGGATTTTATTTGCAAAAATCCACAATCCAACATGCTAAATAAGAGAAAGAGAGGCTGCAGATGATACATATTTTGTATGCATGCTGAGCCTATATTCCTATAGAAATCTTCTTGAGTTGTATTTCTATTAATCCCAAGGATGCATGCACACATCAGATCTTCTACTTCCTTCTTCCCATAGACAATGCATGAGTTCATGACATCTGTCTTACAAAACCAGGACTGAGTACTGCATGTTAGGCTATACTTATAACAAGGATTTACAGAGGCAGAGTCATAAATACATACCCTTAGAATTTCTGAGTTAGGTTCTTGTAAAAAGGTCTACAAAAACCATGGGTAAGAACTTCTCTTGAAGAAACGATTGACTTTATGCTGAAGCTATAGTTGCTCGAATCTCAGCACAAGTTGGAGAAGTCTCAGTCAAGCTGAGAATAAAGGAGACTGAAACGCTTTTCTGCTTTACCAGCTATCTCCTCTCCTTGTCTCTTTCTGCAGCTCACGGGAGTGTGAGCTTTTCCATTTGCAGACCAATTGAAAGATTCCCTACCCCCAGGGAGTGGGAGAAATCCACAAGTCTTATATTTTGGCTCTTCACATTGCTCGAGGACACAGCTTCAAATACAAAAGAATGCAGCTTGCTTTTATTAGGACTCATAAAAAAAAAAAAAACCAAACTAGATTGTATTATTTTTTTATCTGCATGATTGAAATTTTGACATAAGACCAAAGAAAGGTTTCTAGTGCTTCTGTGTTTTTATGACGCAAAATTATGCTGGGGGAGATAATATGGAAGTGTATATTAATACTCAAATTTTTTAGAAAGCCGATTAATAGGGAAAATTGAGGTATTGGTATCACCTTATACAGAATTACAGTGTACTGAGTTTGATGAATCTCTGATTTTTATCTTTTTTTTCTTTCTTCAGAAGTAGTGCTCTAAGGATGATTTCTCCGTTCCTGTACTCTGCACACAAAAAAGCAGTTATCAAGCACAGAATAATTATCTGTGCCCTGTGACTATGCTAACCTTCAATTTTGAAACTAAATATATCCACAGACAACTGAAAGAGGACCCTACAAGACCACCTTTTGCTCTGTTGAAACACATTTGCAAGAGAAGCCACATAACTAAAAAACTTTCCTCTTCTGTTCCATCTTCAAGGTTTTCCGCTTAGTGTGAAGGGGTTTGCAAAGTGAGAAAGGACTTTCAGTTTCCAGACCTGCTGTTTTCAAGGGCTAGTAGCATGGATACCAATTAATGTCAGTTCTGAGCATGACTTTTAAGACATGGGTTTTTTCTACCCAAACCTGAATATAATATAGTATTTTTTCATACAGGTCATGTAAACAGCTGTTGCATTGTAGAAGCTTCCAGCCACTGCTGATCTCAGTCAGGTCTGAACTAATGACCTGCAGATGAAAAGCTTGAGTCAGATTTCAGTCCCCTGAGTCATTTAGACTGCCTGCAAATGTCTAATTAACATTTAAGATGAAAGTCTTTTTTTAGTAGCAAGAGATGAGGGAAGAAGGTAGTCAGTGTTTAATAATCCAGACTGTCCTGATACAACACTGTGCAGCTGGGGAGTGCAAAATTTGGTGTTAGAAAGGTACACACTAAGTTACAAGTCAATCAGCATTTTATTGCAATAAATGGCAGCACTTCACTTTCCTTTATGGTTCAAAGATTAGAGGAAAAGAGCAGAGGAGTTGTTAGAACACTCCTCTGAAGTATTACAAATGTGTCCAATTCATTAATGAAATAAGGTCCCCCATATCTTAGGAAAGGCCATGCAAACACATAATGTATTCTCTGTGGGAGAATTGTATCTCATAGAATCATAGATGCGTAAAATAGTTTGCATTGGAAAGGACATTAAGATTACCAGGTTCGGGCAGGGACACCTCACACTAAACTATGTCACCCAAAATTCTGTCCAACCCACCAGGTATGGAACACTCACAACTTCCTTGGTTAACTCATTCCAGTGCATCATCACCCTCACAGTAAAGAACTTCCTCCATATATCCAATCTAAACTGCTCCTGTTTAACTTTGAACCCATTACCCCTTGTCCTGTCACTACAGTCCCTAATGAAGAGGCCCTCCTCAGCATCCCTATAGGCCCCCTTCAGATACTGGAAGGCTGCTAGCAGGTCTCCACACAGTCTTCGCTTCTCCAGGCTGAACAGTCCCAACTTTCTCAGCCTGTCTTCATACAGGAGGTGCTCCAGTTCCCTGATCATCCTCATGGCCCTCCTCTGCGCTTGTTCCAACAGCTCCATGTCCTTTTTATGTTGAGGACACCAGAACTGCACACACCTCACCTCCAGGTGAGGTCTCATGAGAGCAGAGTAGAGGGGCAGGATCACCTCCTTGGACCTGTTGGTCACGCTCCTTCTGATGCAGCCCAGGATACAGTTGGCTCTCTGGGCTGTGAACACAAACTGAAGCCAGCTCATATTCATTTTCTCATCGACCACCACCCCCAAGCTCTTCTCCACAGGGCTGCTCTCAATCTCCTCTCTGCCCAACCTGTAGCTGTGCCTGGGATTGCTCCCACACAGGTGTAGGACCTTGCACTTGGCATGGTTAACTTCATGAGGTTGGCATCAGCCCACCTCACAAGCATGTTAAAGTCCCTCTGGATAACATTCCTTCTCTCCAGCGTATCCACTGAACCACACAGCTTGGTGTCATTGACAAACTTGCTGAGGGCGCACTCAATCCCACTGTCCATGTCAGTAACAAAGATGTTGAGCAAGACCGGTCCCAACACCAATCCCTGAGGGACACCACTCATCACTGGCCTCCAGCTGGACACTGAGCCATTGACCACAACTCTTTGTGTGCAGCCATCCAGCCAGTTCTTTATCCACCGAGTGCCCCACCTATCAAATTGATGTCTCTCCAATTTAGAGACAAGGATGTCATGGAGGACAGTGTCAAACACTTTGCACAAGTCCAGGAAGGTGACACCACCTGCTCTACCCCTGTCCATCAGTTCCATAGCCCCATCGTAGACGGCCACCAAATTGGTCAGGCAGGATTTCCTGTTAGTGAAGCCATGCTGGCTGTCACCAGCTACCTCATTTTCTTCATATGCCTTAACATGCTTTCCAGGAGAATCTGCTCCAAGATTTTTCCAGGCACAGAGGTGAGACCGACTGGTCTGTAATTCCCCGTGTCATCCATTTTCCCCTTCTTGAAAATGGGGGTTATATTTCCCTCTTTCCAGTCATCCGGAACTCACCTGACAGCCATGAGCCCCTAAATTTTCTCTTATATAGGAGTCTGTTTTCAAAAGATTCTAATTTTATCCTGATGCAAAATGGTGCTTTTCATTATAATTCTGTGGGATTTCTGCAGGAGAATAGCTATCCTTAGTCTACTTAGTAGGAAATGTGTACTGTAGTGAGTTAAAAAATTTGCTTCCAGATAGAATTTCCACAGCATACTTTGGGAAACCAGTGAAGTAACAGATTTCAGCATTACTGGATTTTTGCTGGTAAACATGGTAGGTATATCTTAGTATTATCTGATGACTCCTTATTACATACACTTAACTTTTTGCCCTTTTTCCTTCTGATGTGTTTACAGACTTCTATAGCTGCAGATTTTGATCACAGGCCAGTAACAGTTACACCCATCAAGAGAAACAGAAGGAGGAAGATAGTTATAATCCAGTTTTACATAGAGAGAAAAACAGAAAAATTCAGGATAAATGAGAGGCAGTTTTCCATTAAGTAAGCTCAAACTTTCTTAGTAATATTTATTTGCAAAAGCCCAGGGAGGTTGTGAGTGCTCCATCCCTGGCAGTGTTCAAGGCCAGGTTGGATGAAGTGTTGGGTGACATGGTTTAGTGTGAGGTGTCCCTGCTTATGGCAGGGGGGTTGGAACTAGACGATCTTAAGGTTCTTTCCAACCTTAACTCTTCTATGATTCTATGTATTATATCGTCCAAACACCTGAAAATCCAAAAAAAACCCTCTTTGTCAGCTTCTTTCTGGAAGAATTTTTCAGGTGAAAGTTGTAATTAAACTGCAAAGTTCTTCCAGCAGAGCCACAATGATAAATATTTTCAAGTGAAGACAAAGCTGCCAAGTTGTTCCTCTAAGCTAGAAAGGTGATGTGGCACAGTGTGTAGTCTATGCAAATAAATTCTGCTTGCTCTTACTTGACTTTATAAAGAAGCATGTTTGCTGTCTCTCTGCAGTGTTGCTGAATTGAGAGCTCTAGGATGTGTGTTGTGAAGACACTTCAATGCTTCTGTATGGAATTAGAGGAGATGATTATACCTGGTGGACATGGCATCTGGCAGTAGAGAAGCAGTTAGTGGGGTGGAAATATCTGCCAGGGAAGAAGACAAGAAAGGACAGGAGCTCTCGGATGGGGTAGGAATGAAAAGCTGAATGTAGTGAAGCACAAGCATTGTCTGAAAGTTTTGGAGGTGGTCTGTATAAGGTTGTCTTGAAGGTCAGCCCTTAGATTTAGCTTATACAGTATATGTAGGACCTTGCCTAACACGCTAATTCCCAGTTACCTGTGCTGAGTAGAGTAGAGTAGAGTAGAGTAGAGTAGAGTAGAATAGAACAGAACAGAAAGTGTGAATTAGGCATCGTTGGAAGTCGCTTCCTCACTGCTTTAATAATTAAAAGTCTTTTTCTAATTTTTAGCTTGAATTTATTGATATCCAATTTCCTTGCATTTGGTCTTATGGCACCACTGTTTGGTAGCTTAAAGAATGATCTTCCCCTAGTGTTGCTTATCTCCCCTCATGTATTTAAAGAGGGCCATCAAATTCCTCTCAGCCTTCATTTTTCTAGACTGAGATGAGTTCCTTTATTATTCTTTCAAGCTCTCTGTGCACCTTCTCAGCCTAATACCTTTCTGACACTTTTCCAGCTGGAAACTTTTTAAACAAAGGTCATGATCAGCGTTATAGATCATATTACAGATAATATTCTCTTTTCCTTCCTCTCACAAAAAGATTATTCACTTTATATTGTGACACTAGTCTCACTGAGAACGTCAGAATTTTGCACAGGTCAGAGCGAAATCTCCCTTCTTACTATAGCTGTAGATCTTCCCTCCTGCAATTTGTCTCCTAATTTCAATTATTTTGATCACATGCAAGACTTTTTCATCTACAGAAATAAAAAGCAAACTAGAAATAAAATTTTATTAATTTGCTTGCGAAGAATCTTTCTTTCGTATATTTTATTCTAAATGCTATGCAAGATTAAAAAGATGTGCTAAACTTTTTTGTAATAAAACTCTGTATTGAATAGCCATTGATCAACAACTAAACAAGTAAACAAAACTTATTAAGGAAACATTTTACAATAGTTGGAGTTTTAAACATATTGCAGTGTTCAGTTCAGTGTTCTCTGAATGGATAAGTGTTCAGTTTTCATAATAATCTACTTTTGACAAACTAATTTTATTTTAAGACATACTTGGTTAACGTACCTAGAATTAAGAAAGATATAGTTTTTAAAGCCATGCTACATTACTTTCAAAAAATCACATTTTGCTATGAAAGATTAAGAAATGCAGCTCCCCACTTTGCTTTGGTTTTTGCCACACTGTGATGAAGTTATACTGAGAGGGATCCAACAAAAATAACTCTATAAATTCACAGAATTGCGTGTGATAGAAGATACAGCTGCCTGGGTGACGTCCTACCTCTACTGAAACGTATGGGATATTTCCACTGACATGACTAGGTAGATTCTAAACTTAAATATATCATAATTGAGTCTCATGGCTCTTTGCTGTCAAAAGTAAAGTTGATACATTTCATTTATTTACCTTATATTAAATACCCTCTCTTCAACTAAATGCTTAACCAATGAAAATTTAAGGTTTGCATAAAAGAGATACAAATACAAGATGAACACTGTAGTAAAGAGGACAGTCACACCAGGATGCATATAGAAAAATGCTGAATTGAAAAATAAAAATGCAGTTCTATGAATAACTAATTGAATTTTTATTTACACAGTAAGGAAATCTACAATGATAATAATAATTTTAAATACCTCCAGAGGAGTTGTTAATGAATTACTAACTACTCACAACAGCAGCTAAATATTTTTAATATGCTTGCCTGTGAGAGGTCAACCCTGGGTCAGACCAGAACTAAGCCTCTTTGTCTCTTGCACCCTTAGAGACATGAAGGGCAAAGAGAAAATTGGCAAAAGCTGATGCAGTCCTGCCTCACAGAAAAGAATTTCAAACAAGCAGAATTCTTTGCCAGAGTCGCTATCAGTGTGGCTGGAGATCTTGTTATAAAGTGTCAAGTATGGTTAACTTGCACTGGTGTCAGCAGGAACTTGAAAATGGTAAGTTATGGAAAAGAAATCTTTATATTTATCTGGGAAGTTGTTTTAAAAATAGAATTTACTAAAATGTTAATTAACCTACTGTTAACAAACTATTGTCTCAATATTCACAATGTTACAAAAGCCCACAAAGAGTTTGTATTTAGCTACAAATTGTATTTGCAATGCAAAATTTAGTATTATATTAAAAAGGAAAATACAAGAACATATTATTTTCCCCAACATCAAATTGCCATATTTTTATAGTTTCCTCTTGGATGAAAAACAGGCACACAGTCCAAGAGGCTTTTGGAGGCAACAGTAAGAACTCAGACTGCGTTAGCTTTTATCTTTTTATTTGAATTTCATATCTTAAGTTGTTGTGTAAATGAAAACAGCTAACAGTCTAAATATATCTTCATATTTTTTGTTTAGTTGCTATCGAATCCTGCCTTGCTGTTTAATCTTTGAGTAATGACAGTGCTTGCTACTTTTAGGCCTCTTCAAATTGTGTTGATCTTTATGGAATACAGAATAGCAGTCCCACGAGATGGTATGCTTTTCTTGTTTTTCAAATGTTTGTAACAGCCATAAGTAGGAAAGAGGTTAAGGATTGTGTTAGTTTTCTGTGAGATGTACTTCTCTAGCGGTAGTGATACTTAAGTCTGTCTCATTACAGCCATAACAGTAAGAATGAAACAAGTTGTGCCTGTTTTATTTTCCCCCTTCTGATAGTGCCTTCAAATAAACTTTCTTCTTTCTTTTAACTATACTATGTTTCATTTTACATTGTACTTCTGAGGGAAGGGTCTGTATGGTAAATAATTTTAGTGGGAAAAGATTTAGGTCTCACAAAATTAACTGGATAAAATAAAAACAAATTTCCCTAAATACCATGCTTTTTCAAGAAAAATTTTCACCTCATATCAACCACAAAGTGATTTCAGATACATTTGCAAGTCCATTCTTCTTTTTTGCCAACCAGTCTTATAATCAGTCTAGATAATCTCTGAAATGAAGCCTAAACCACAGAATTCAAGAAAGGTACCCTTCTATTCTTCCTTTGTTCTAAAATTGTCCTTTCTCTGAACAGACCAGCATTTGGGAATTTTCAATGCTCATTAATAGGAAAAATACTAAAGATAGTCTTTCAACTTAATGTCCTGACTGCAGTGGAAAAAGGCCAGCCCTGAGCTGCAGAGCTGACACTGCATATTACACTATTACACTGTAAACAACTGTATACAGATTTGCTTGAAAATTGCTATATACAGTTCACTACTTGAAGGAAAAAAAGTAGTGCCAGCAAGAAAAAAGGAGACATCAGGTAGCAATTTCTTCTATTTTTCTTTTTTCTTTTACTACTCTATGCATTTCTCCCACCTCCATTTTTTCAAATAGAAGTAAACTCCAGTAGGAAAACATTAAAATCATATCCCTTCCAGGTTATACCTAAATGTTTTTGAACAGGAGATAAGGGACAAAGGGGGAGACATCACTGACTTTCAATGGTTAAATTCACGTATAGTGAAGCTATCCTGTGTAAGCAGAAGCTCAATTCACATTTTGCAGCCATTTGTCTTAGAAATGAAATATGTCTGGGTAACAGATCATATTGAAGTACTTCTGTCCAATGAAAACCGCTACTAAATAATTCCAGGCAAAGAAGTGGACTAGGTGTGTGAAGGTGTGTAGTGTAATCCCTAATAACTGCCAGAAATAAATGGAAAAAGAAATAAAAATGTCAAGAAATAAACACCCGATAACCTTGGTACTTTCCAGAGGATGTTTAAAGCAAACTGTCTGCTGAAATATCTTGCCAAAACTTGTACAGCCAACACAATATCACTAGCTTCAGCACTAGTGAAAAGTTAATGCTGCCTGAATCATCTAAATTGCTTTGCAGGAGTAATAGGTTACATCCTGACTAACATTCTGAGTAACAGGAAATTTACTAGATTTAAGCGTTGGTGTTATTCTTGTTGCAGGTATTAACACATACAACCAATTGCAAAAAACATAGCCACCTGCAGTTTCGTCAGTGTTAAAGCACTCTTGGACAAGCACTCTGCTTTCTAGATAAGGAGTTTGTTTAATATGTCAAACATGCTAGCTAGCCAAGAGTCAAAAGATGATAATGATTTTGGGTTGTCATCATGAATTTATTTTCAAATGGCTTCAGATGGGCTAAGAGGTTTGGGGTTTTTACCCCAGTGATTAAGATACCAGGATTCACAGAAAGTCATTAATTTAAATTGATATTGCTTGACCCACAAGGTAACAGAAAAATAGAAAATGGAATGAGTTGAACAGTGTGTTAGTCTAAGTGTGTGCTGCTTAAGCAAATGGCTACGGAACTAGGAACATCTCAGCTGATGCTGAAATAAAGCACATGCATTTATGAAAGAGATGTTTAAACAAAAGTATCTGTCAATAATTATCATCCTGTCTGCTGAGGAAGTGCAGCAGGTGTTGAAAAGGAAGATTGAAGTTAAAATTGTGACAAAGGGTAGATTACATTTCTCAACGTCTGTCACTATGAGATGGACATGTGAATAGTAGCACTTGAAATGAAATCTCTGTGTTGTGGACATTGCACTGTCATGTCATATCAATGGATAAAGGGTAAGGTCTAAGTAAAATATTGCATTCTGTTAATTTCTAGCAGAGCAAAGGATGTGCACAGGCAAAGTTTGGTATCAGTGAGCTCTTCTGAGTGTGATCAGCAAGAGAATTTCTAAACACTTTTTTGACACAGAATAACCATATTTTTCGAAATAACAGTAGCTTGTGCTTTGTTTTTTGCCTTGTGCTGTTAAAAGACATATATAATTATCCTGTTAAAGTGACATAGCAAGCAATTGTACAGTCCACTTAAAGAACATGAATAGTTGCACTGTACTCAAATTGTGTAACTTAGTTTAGCCTTATTCAGTGTATGATGAGAGTAACTTCAATGCTGAGGTAGCTGTAGAATAAGCATCACTTTTACTAGCAAGTTGCAAGATTACCATTCAAGTTTGATAGCAGAATTCCAGTGTGATTCTGTAGCTGACCTACCAGTTGAATATACTTCCCCAGATTTCAATACTGGGTTCATAGAAATAAAATTTTACTTGGCAAGTTCATTGCACTCTTAGTTTAAATGTTTATTTTTGGTGGTTTTTCTTTTGTTTGTTTGGGTTTTTTGGGTTTTTTTTTGTTTGTTTGTTTGTTTGTTTGTTTTATTTCTGTCATTGCTAGCCTCTTATGAGATTTGATTTATTTTTACATTTCATGTTTGCTGTCAAGGTCTTTTTGAGGAAAATAATTGTTTAAATGGTGCAACTATGAAACACTTCAAGATGTTCTTGTAAACAAGCAGCTATTTAAAATGTGATAAAAATACGGTACAACCTTAGATGATCCATCTTTTTCTCCTGATTATTATAGTTTTAATATTTTTCAGCTGCAACAATCTGTTCCTAGACTAGATTAGACTATTAGATTATGATTCCTTATATGAAAGATCAGTAATAATAAAGGATTATTTTGCATTTTAAAATACATATGACCTGTTTGTGATGAAAATGCGATTGCACAGAGAAAATACACTCTTCATTGCCTCAGTTTTCATGGTGGTGTTTTCACTAGTGCCATTTTAAGCCCTGGGTTTGCTTACAGGAAAAGTAGCGCCAGGCAACTGTACATACTTGAATCACCTCTGCATTTCTTCCGATCACTGGTGAGCTATAACTTGTCATTCTGGAACAAAGAAGTAGTTTTGTATCTTCTTTCTGTCTGCACTTTTTTTTTTCTCCTTGGTCAATTACCAGTGAACAAAGCTAAATATAAAGTTACACAAAGCACTGAATATGCAATTCCCAAAGTGGGGCCTAGTGCGGCAGGCCCCATACTAGCTTGCCACCTACCACAAATGAAATAGTCTTACCAACAGATGAGCAGGCAGAGTGCCACCTGAACACATGGGCATAAGTTTGGGCAGCAAAGAAACCAAGTCTGACCACCAAATGTGTTTGCTGGATCCTGGACTGCAGAGCGTGGCATCCCAAACAGTGATGCACATTGAAGTTATGCATCAATGGACAAGAGAATGTGAAAATGCTAATCTAGCTTTTGGCTGGACTGGTTTAGAAAATGCCTGTTTATCTGCATAGAGATTTTGGCTCTGTTATATTAAGATTTTGGCTCTGTCACATTAATTATAGTCATGAACAGAGAAATGCAAGAGAGCCACAGAGAACCCTCTATTACTTACCAGACTGAGAAAAATTAACATATCCAGCAAAAATAGTGACAGTTGCCTTTCTGCTATGATGCCAGAAATGTATTGGCTTTTGTGTATGTGATAGCAGTGGCTGTAACCATTTAAGAGATACCTTATTTTACTTCTGTAAAACTATTACTAGTGCCATGTCCTACTCAAAGGTCACAAGGCAAAATATCCTTTGGACCTTCTATAGTGGCATCAAGATGAGTACAGCAGCTTCTTTCCAGATGTAGAAGTCAATATCTCTAGTGAAAGAAATAAAAATTACTGGCTTCTTCAGACCTTTAAAATATACTTACCATCACTAGATGGGTATTTTTTCCTTAATCAAGTTTTCTTGAGTAGTAAACAGTCTTCTCCAGAACTGTGAGGTGAACCTTTGCAATTAAGTTTTTCCATGCAAGAATGGAATATAAAATGCTTCACTCCTCCCTTCTAATTCATAGGGTTCACATTTTAGAGTAAGTCTTGTACTGAGGCTTAGTTGTCACACATGTCTGAGGAGAAGAGGGTTTTCCCGATGATATACCGTAGTATTATACAGAGATTAAAAATTGAACCCCAGTGAAGCCACATCAAACCTGGCCTGGAAAACTTCCTGGGCTTGGGGCATCTACAGCTTCTCTGAGAAACCTGGAGACGTGCTCCAGGCTCTTCCCTTTCCCACCAATACTGTAACTCTACCATAAGGCCTTGTTAGGCACAATTTGCCCTAAGTGAAGCCATGTTGACTGTCACCATTCATCTCCCTATTGTGCATGTGCCATGGAACAGTGTCCAGGAGGATATGCTCCATGATCTTGCCAGGCGAGGTTAGACTCACTGGCCTATAGTTCTGCAGGTCTCTTTTCCATTTTTGAAAATGGGGGTTATTTTTCCTCTTATCCTGTCAATAGGAACTTATTCAGGCTATCGTGACTTCTCAAATATAATGGATAGTGCTTTAGCCACTTCACCTGCAAGTTTCCCCAAGACCCATGGTTGCATCTCATCAGGTCCCATGGACTTGTGCACCTTCCAGTTCCTTAGATGGCTTCAAACCTGATCTTCTACATTAAGCAGCAGTTCATTCTCACAGTCCCTGCTTTTGCCTTCTGTGACTTGGGTGGTATGGCAGGAGCACTTGCCAGTTAAAACAGAGGCAAAAATTTGAATATCTCAGCCTTCTCCATGTCCCAGGTAATCAAGCTTCCTGTTTCCTTCTGGAGAGGACCCACATTTTCCCTAGCCTTTCTTTTATCACCAATGTACTTATAGAAGTTCTTATTGTTGCCCTTGATACATTAATTGTATAGGCAATAACTTGCACTGTTTGTGCAAGAGATATCTGGTCATTTGAGTTGGGATATATGTGTGTTTGCTGGGATGTAGGTCTTAACATATTACGTGTTAGTTCTTTTAAACATTTTATAAGTTTATTATTTATCCAAGCTATTTCTCTCTGCAGTCATTGAAGAGAGAAGCATTTTCAGAAGGTGTTTAACATAAATGTCTAAGGTGGCATACTTAGACTCTGGAGGTCTTCCTCTTTCTCTCTTCCCCCTATCCTCCTCTCTGTTAACTTTAAGAGTAACAACAAAATTCACTTAGATCAGGTTCCTGACTATGAAACAGATAAAGTTATGTAACATGTAGCTTTAGAGAATTTAGCATTTTATATATATATATATTATGCATAATTTCTTGAGTTATAGTGTCTTGGGATCAACTGAATAGAAATCTTTCCTTTTCCCTGAAGTTACGTCCGATTTTTGCCATAATATTAAAGTATTCTTTCCTCCCTTGAGCGTTCCCTTTTATTTAAGATTGTCCACCATGCTGTTAATTGGACAATATTTCATTTGATTGGCTTATTCTGTTATGGACATACTGACACCAACAACATTTGCTCCACTATTCAAATTTGCATAATGATACACGCATCATTATGTAAGGCTATTATGCAATACTAAGCTATGTATTTCCATAATTATGTCATAAGCAATTCTGCCTGACTAGTGTCAGTGAAGTCAAATAGGAATGACATTGCAGTCACAAAACATGGGGAAACACTTGTCGGCTATAATATTAGTAATGACTATACAGCTTCTGGTGCCCAAGTGAAACTAGGTCACTGCAACCTACACACTTTGATGATGGGTGTATTTATAAGAGGGTTTAGTAAAGTGGACGGTTTTGATCACAACCTTTCCAGAGACACCCTTTACCCTAAGAGTTCATCTTTTCATTGGTGTTCTAAAAATCATTCACAAAAGATCAAAGGAAGCTGGATGTTTCTGTGATAAATTTCAGTCAGCCCAGATCATAGTATCCTGAATTGTTGTGTGGGAGATGAGATAAAAATTCAAAACTTAAAATGATTTTTTTTCAGCTGAATCTTATCCCTCTAACTGATATATTACCTGTCTCTCTTCCTTTTCCCTTTTTGCATCCTTGGCTGCTTTACAGAAGGCCATTTAGATAATTGGGTGTGAACTCTTTGGTATGGATCCATTCGTAATTTTAAAGTTATACAGGCCTTACTGCCAGATTTGTATGCATTTTGATCTTCTTGGACTACTGTGATGCTCTCTTCTCTACCTCAGAGATTTTAATGGCAAAAATCAGAATGACAATTTTATTGTATTTTCTGTTTTGATTTTCTTGTTTTAGCCTTTGTTAAAAAAACCAATAAGCAATTAGTGATGAGTAACGTACAAAAATTATGCACACAGTTTTAAAAATAGAAATGTGGAAGCTCTGACAGCAGTCAGAGTATTTTAGAATGAAGCTGAAAGAAGCATCAAGTTTTTAATAAGAGTTAAATGAATAATCAGATGACCTGCACATCTGATTACTTCTTCTGCATGAGTAATGCAAACAGTTTATTGCCTGTACAAGTATGTTTCATTATTCGTTTTTTCTACAGCATTTTGACTTTATTTCTGTACTTTATTTTGGTGCTCACCAAGAATAATAACTTGTAGTCATGAATCAGTAGTATTTGGGGGATCATTTTAGCATACTAAAATGTTATGTAATGCAACAAACTAGAAAACAATTTGTAATCAAGATTATTTCACTTGTATGTGTTCATTTACTGGTTTTGATTACCTTGTTTTTGAATCTTGTGATTTTTTTTCATCTTTTCTCTAAGACAATCACTGCTCAGGGCCAGGCCAGGCATCAGTCAACTGGTGGTGAGAAATTGTGTTGTGTATCCCTTTTTTAAAAACAAAACCACCTTAATAATTCAAGTAACATTTTATTACATGACAATAACAAAAATAATACTAATAGGAAATAAAGAGAAAGAAAGAAAGGAATAACCCCTGTCAGATACTAGGAAGAAAATTAACTCTATCTTAGCTCAACTGGGATCTTAAGTATGGTAGAACACCCACTAGTGTGATGGTATTGAGAAAGTTAATTATGTTGATGCTGCTTGTGAAAAGAGATGTTCCTGTTCAAATAATTGAAAACTCTTAGTGAAGCCTGCTGAACTTTATCAACAACCACTTTTAATTTATTCTAAACAAATATATAATAAACATATACACAATATAATGAAAGCACCTGTATAGTCCTTTTGAGATTGTAAACGCACATGCTCAGGTCAATAATGGGAATTAACAAATCCGAGTGTGTTCAAATTGCCTTGTAGTCTGAACAGAAAGAAAATTATTCTTACAACTAATCATGTAGATTTTCATCCTTTTATGGTAATTTATTACTACATATGAAATTTATTATACTGACAGGCGGAAAAAAAAGGAAACTCAGATACACTTTTCTGTCTCTGTTAACTGATTTTGCCTGTAAGGAGCAAACTACATATATAAAGAATTTGCAAACTGAAACTAAGTGCACATCTTTCTCAATTTTCCAATAAAAGCTTTTTGAACCAAGGGCACAGACTGCCTGACCAGTGAGCCATGTGATAAAGCACAAACAGTGCAGGAAATGAAAACCCTAGGAGTAGCAGATGATGTGGGCAGGAGGCACAGGTATTTCAGTCAACTCTATCTAGTTCACTCCCCAGGCTTTCAGAGAAAACTTAAACATTATTTACTCAACCATGTGCTAGTTAAAACCAGTATCTCTAGACCATCTGTTCAGGAAGATGACCTCACGCAACTTTCTTCCCCAACATTACGTCAGTGTAATTCTGACTAATCAATCTCTGCTTGATCACATTGTCTTTGAGTTTTCCTTACCTATGGAAAATAAAAAGGCAGATTTAGATTTAGCTAGATATTTCAGCATCATTTTGTGAAACAAAGTAAGACCCTTAGTTATTATAAAGTAGCTTGGCTATTCTGGATCATTTGAGTTTCTCTGATATATGCCAGATGAAGGGCTTGGTCACATATACTTGATATATCAAACTTAGATAATTACATAGTCTTTCACTATAAAATGTGCTCCTATTCAGGACTTTTCAGAGTTATCAGCTTTATTTGGATCTTCCGGCATTTCTTATATCTAACTGTTCTCATCGAATTATGTGTTAGTATTTAAAGTAGGATTGGTTTTACAAGAAAATATTGTGATGCAGAAAAACAGCTAAAATACTTGTGAATAATATTAAACTTTCAGTGTGAAGTGCAGTTGTGTGTCATGGACCTTATATGTTAAAGCTGGTTATAATAAAAGAATCTTGAAAATAAATTAAAAAAACCCAAAGTAGAAAAGCAGTTCAGTATCTCAGCATAGGAGTTTCTCAATGGAAAGAAGTGTGTAGAATGGGTAATAGTCTTTCAAATTCAGTGTGTGAGTGCTTGGTTTCCAGGAACTTAGCAGCAAAATGGGTGACTGATTAGCACCTAGAACTAAGTCAGGAGGTTTTAATTCTACCAAGTGAAAAATTGGTAACATTGAAATTGAAAATTGAAAAATTGGTAAAACTGATATTCTACCTCATCTATTCAAGGTACTGTTGGGTATTTGATCTGTCTACACACTCCATCAGTGCTACATCAGTATCCAAACTGATGAGACTACTTTTGTTAATTTGCTTTTTCTCCAGATTTCATATTGTGCTTATTTAGTTAGATTCATTTTACATTTACATACCTTAACTTGCTTCAATGGAGAGCAGAATTGAATCCAGCATTCCCCTTGAAATGTTGTGAAAGCCTGGTCAGAGAGTTGAGTACTGAACATGGTTTTACAGGGCATTTTCACATGTCCTTGTCACTTCTGTTTATTCATTCACACCTTTGCTGCTTTCTGATATAGTTCCTGTTTGTTGCCAGGCAACTAAGGCTGTATTATGCAAGGTTCTGCAGTACACTCAGAACTAAATTGCAGTGCACCATAAAGCAATAACTGCTGTTTGGCTGTAGTTTTTTCTTTAATCACACCATACCTTTTATTTTCCAACTCCTTGTTTCTAATTAAGTGACCTTCAAGTGGAGGATGAAAACTTTCCAGATATATGGTCAATGGAAAATATAATATTCATCAGGAATGTAACGAAATGGGGGGGGGGGGGG
>NDXB01020720.1:26134-37987 GCA_002631895.1 Agapornis roseicollis | reverse complement strand
ATGGGGGGGGGGGGGGGGGGGGGGGGAATTAAAAGCTTTTTAAATTTTTTTTTTCCTGAATCTTCTGAAACACTTTTGAGATGTGCCATGGTTCTTTTGAGGCATCTCTGTTATGACGTGTGTTATCATGCTTCTCAGCTTAAGTATGCTACATCAGACTGCTAACAACCATCAACACTATCCAGAAATGGGTTGAGATACTAGGTGGTTGAATAATCTCTTTCTATTTAGATGGTTGTAAAGCCTCCAGGCACAAAGTGATTCTCTGTGTGTATGTGTTTTTATAGCACAGTGATATGTAGAGCTGGTGACTACTGCTGTTCTATCCATTAAAGCTATAAACTTCTTTAATGAATCTGGACAGGAGATTGCAGAGAAAACATTTTGTATAAGATCCTGAAAAGTCTCTCTAAAAAAGATAAATAAGGAAGGAAATTTACAGTTGCTGTGAATGAATACAAGTCTAATGCTGAGGAGGATAAATTTCACACAAGGGAATTAATTTACATACTATTAAAGTTGACATGTTAATATTAAAGCATTTAAATATGTAAATAGCATAAGCATGCACAAAATCCTAATTACTGTTTTACATTATCAACTTATTTACTCTTTATGATATTTTATGACTATTCAGCTGTGTCAGCAAGCAATTATAAAATCTACTACAGCTTGATAATAATGCATTTCTGTATACTTCCTTCTACTTCTAAAAAAAAAAAAAAGAATTCCCCTAGTCCTATAAGAGAATGATGCGGAAAAGATTCATGTTGCTGAACATCCTTTTTGCATGAGCAACATATGCTTTGAGTTTCAGTGGTCTTTCTTTTATCTTGCTTACCAAAAAAGGCAGATTTATATTCAGGCTAATGAGAAGTGACATTCTTACACTATCTGCTACAGTTACAGTACAGATTTAATCCATTGCAGGTGTTAAATCATTACAAAATATACTAGAGGCATATAAGCATTGAGGAAAAATGGAAGAGTTATTATCATAGAAAAAGATGCTTCATTTTATGAAGCATTGTACCTTTTCAGTCCTAGTCTTTACAGGAGGGAAGAAATTTGTCATAAAATCTGTACTGCCAACCTGTAATAAGATGGTCTCTTTTCACTCCAGTAACTTCAAACAGTTCTTGAAATCAGGCAACAGTGATGTGATATTTCTTGATTTCAGTAAAAATGTCTGTATTTCAATCATGTTTTATTAATCTCAAACAGTTGCTTTAAATTGAGTGGAAATTTCTTTTGGGATGTAACACTGCTATTATGACAAATTTTTTGGTTTATGACAAGAAGCATTTCATGTCACAGCAACTTGAGACACACCAGACTGTGTTCTGTCAGTGTCTTTAGTAATCTTGAATTGTGGTATGGAAAAAAAACTAGATGTGGGGGCAGTTCCTGTACTCTTTGTATAGGAAACATTACTGTTACAATCTGACTTTTACATGTGTTTGAAAACTGGAGTGAACTCTATGTTTGAAAAATTTCCTTTGAATTTAACTTAATTGGGTGAAAAATGCAGGTTTTAAAGAAGGTGTCTTGAAATGTCTTTACTTATTATTTGCTTATAGAGGCTTTATGCAAACTTTTTTGCTCTCCTGTAAGTAAACATGAAGAGAGTGAAATTGTGGTGGATTTGGGCTGTAATCTGGGTTTATACATTTGCTGAGGAACGGATGTGATAAAAAGCACATAGCTAAGAGATCGACAGAAACAACTTCTGTTAAAGAGGAAGTTAGAGACAAAAGGCTGACACAAAACTATTTTAAGCCAAGGGCAGACGACACAATATTCAGAATTTAATGAGCCTTAAATGCCAGAGAATGTGCCAGATGTACAGTTATAACATAAAATCTCTGTGCAGTTGCATATCTTCCCCAAACATTTTTTAAAGGCTGGTCAAAGCTTACACTCTCACATATTTAGTCATAAGATGCTCAGAAACAAAGTCCAAACCATTTCAGGTAGTTGGCATCATCTATTACAGGTTAGATTTCATTTTAACTGTGGTAGTTTGAAGCTCAGTTTTCCTAATACCACATGTCATTTCCACAGGGCATCATTTTGTATCCTCTCACTGCTCACTCGTATGATACAGGTGGGTGCAACCTGTTAAGTGGCAACCAGCAGAAGGCTGACCCCCTGTGTACTGTGTAAACATGCATCTCCATGCTGTATCTTGGAAGTAAATTTTCCAGTCTGTAGCTGCTTCTAGCCAGTGCTTATTTTCTTTGCTAACTTGCTGGGTTCCTATATATAGATTTTGATCAATCACAGTTCCCACTGTATTATTTTGGTTTCTATGTATGTGTTAGGGCTGAATTCAGATCTCCAAGCAATAGTTACATGCCAGTTTTGTGCCTAAGTCCAAGAGAAATTTAGACTGATTTAGACTGCTTACTGTGAGGTTTGGTAGAACTTGCATGCTAGTGCAGATGATGGAGAGAGACAGCTACCATATTCACATCGTCTGGAAGGTTTCTTGCAGTATTTCTAACACATTCTGCTTTTAAAATTCAAACTTATTTTTTGATTTCAAAATTGATTACACTTACAGAATAGTTGTAAGAAAATGAAAATAAAAAGCTATTTTGTTTCAAGGCAAATAAAAGATTCTGATAATCAGAATTTATCTTCCATTTTGTGATTAAGCCTCTAACCCAAAACATACATCATCTGCTCAGCTTTTCTGTGCTTCTACTTTTTACATTTTCCCTGATCAGATCTAGTCTGAAATCGCTTTTTTTAGCCAAATAAAATGATTGCATACCTTTGTGATAGAATATAAATAATGGTGATAGTTAGGATTCTGCAGGCTAAGGGGTTCCTAATTACACCATACTACTTTACAAAAATATCTTATGGGACAGACTGGCTCAGTGTTGCTGGAGCCAGCATTCTCTGTGGTGTCCCTACTTACAATGAAAAAAGAGCCATGAATGGTCTCTCAGAGCCATATGGCAGCATGTGGATGGCAGGAGCCATGGGGCCTGAGAAGGTCTACTGCCAGCTGGCCATGCCTGCTACTGTAACGGACCACTGCTGGTCAGCCTGGCTTGCTCTCAGCCTTGCACTAGATCTGCATCTTGTGTTTTTCTTTTACATGCACAGCAGGGAGAAAATACTTGCCACACCATCTTTCTTTTCACTATATATCATTGTGCATGCTAGAGAGAAAGCAGAATATAGTTTCTCAAACAAACTTATATAATGGAAACAATGGAGTTTGGGTTTGGTTTTGGTTTGGGGGTTTTGTTTTAGTGGTTTTTTTGTTGTTTTTTTTTGTGGACTGATTTATAATTTTTCATATTCTACTTCCAGAGTGGAATAGAAACTCATTAGTGAATTCAGAAGAATATATGATTCAGCCCCCAAAATGAGGAGAAGCCATTAGAAACGTAAAAAGCTATTGTGGGGTAAGATATAGCTTATGCGCTGTATCTTAAATACTGTATATGCAGTGGTCTTCCACATGGGTCTCAATTCATGTTTCAGGGGGACAAAAAGTGATTATGAGGTTGAAGGATGGATTGTATTATGATCTAAACACATATTGCCATCTTTGTATACACAAAAACCAGTGAAAAAATCAAGAGTGTAACACCTACATAGGAATCACAGAATCACAGAATCACCAGGTTGGAAGGGACCACTAAGATCATCAAGTCCAACCCATGCCCTATACCTCAACGAAACCATGTCATCAAGTTCTATATCCAGTCTCTTTTTAAACACATCCAGGGATGGTGACTCCACCACCTCTCTGGGCAGACCATTCCAATATCTTATTATTCTTTCCATGAAAAACTTCTTCCTAATATCCAACTGGTACCTTCCTTGGCGCAGTTTGAGACTGTGTCCTCTCGCTCTGTCCGTTGCTGCCTGGTGAAAGAGACCAACCCCCACATGTCTACAACCTCCTTTCAAGAAGTTGAAGAACAAGCTTGGAGCATACTGGACAGAATTGAGGAAGTCAAGAGAAATGACAAGACCTTTATTTGCTTTCTTTAAAATGGTGAGCACATAAGTTTCTCTATTTTTGTATTTTTTTTCTCACATCTTTGTTTACTCAATAAACATATATGACTTTGTCTTCTTTCCATTTAAAAAAAAAAAAAAACAAAAACAACATATTTTTAAATAAAGAGCCAGTTTTCCATATCTGCATTTTGCCATTACTTCATGGGATCTTGTTTTTCTGTGGTAATAGCTAGATGGAAGATATGTGACTTGTTTCAGACTACTATAAATGAGATGCCACTAGATAGCAAGACTCTGGAAACGGGAAAAAAGTGCAACTCGCCATCTTTCCTTAAATGACACAGTTATGAAAATAAAGATTCTATATAACTGGAAAGGGTTTGAATCTTTACTGGGACACTTTTTCTTTTTTTAACTCATCTCAAAATCTCATGGTAACCACTATGTACAGATAGTTGTGTAAATGGTAGTTGTACAGATAGACTAGAAGAAGTATGTAGGGAATATGGATTTTGTCATAATCTCATGTGCATCTCATAATCAACTTTTACACTATCTATCCCAAAATAGATACCATTTTTCTAAGAGGGCAGGTTTGCCCTCTCATTTTGTCCTACAATAGGATCCTAAAGTTCTGTGTATTTATTCAATGGGCTATCAGATAAATTTATGGAAAGGAAAAGCAGGTGTTCTTTTCTCCTGAAGGATATCTGCAACTCACTCTGCTGGTAGCAACCAATTAGTTACCTATTTTTGAGATGAGGTAAGGAATATTATTCATCTGCAATGGAAACAGGTCATAAAGGAAGGGGGAGAGCTGATTAAAGTTAAGCAATGATTCTATGATATATAAGGATTAAATTTGCAGAGACCTTGTTTTAAACTCTGTGAGAAACTTGACCACATTCTAAATTTTAAACATTTACTTATGCCCTTGCCTGTTCGATAGGCCATGAAACCAGTACCTGTGGGCAGTGCGTATCTGATCATAATCACTGTGTCTGCTAAAAAAACAATTTAAAACAACATTTCTGAAAGAAGCCAAGGTAAAATCTTCTGAATTGCTCTTGTACTAGATGTATTTGAATCACCTTTGAAGTTGCTTTGTTTTTTGACCTTGATAGAATTTTTGCTTGCAACTTCAAAATAGATACACTGTGAGCTGCATTTTTGTCTTTATCTCAGAGGATCAGTTGTAGACTTACTATGAATTTAGCTCAAAGTCTTCATCTGCATGGATTATAACATATATAAATACATTTCAGTTAAAAAGGAGTTGATGTCTAGTGTTAAATCAGCATCTTTTCTTGATGTTGATGGCTGAAGTATTGCACATGTATTAGTACATGTTGACAAAATTAAAATAACTTCCATACCACATAGCTAAATAGTTTCCAGCTATGTGTTTCTATACATGGTCGGGTTATTGTTCCAATTTTTTTTTTAGCAGATGAAATAGAAAACCAGATTATGAAATTAATTAAAACCGAATAAAGAAAAAGAATATATAATTTTAATCTCTAAAATAACAAAACTACATGATTGTTATTTGTAAGTGTGCTTGTGTTGATCCAAAAACTAAATTGAAGTTGGAATGATGAGTTCTGTCATGGCGTACCCTGAGATTTTGAAAGCAATTCTCCATTGGCTCCTTGATATTTTTTTAGTTATATTACCATGTGCTTGTGGTGTTTGTTGCATTTGCGATGTTTACCTTTTTATCTTAAGCTCAATATACTAAAAAAAAAATGTCTCTTGCTGTTGTGATTTGAAGTACTGCCAGAGCTCAGGAATTGATAGTAGGATATTACCTTGGCTACTTTCAAATGGCTATTGACTTTAATCCATTGCCAGATACCTATAAAAACCTTCTTACAGATAAAACCAGATCAGGCAGTATGAATAAGGATGAATATAACACTTACTAAGTAAAAGTATTAATAAAAAATTGGGCAGGCTGTGTTTCTGTCATCTGTTATTTATTCTCTATTTATTCTGAGGAAAATTTGTCATTCGTTACTGCAGCAGATATTCCAGGACTCAACCAAAGTGTGCAAGTGGTGAAACTATCAAGATGTACTATGTAACTTACTGAGTAAAATATGTGCTTAATTATATTTAACAGGCCAGATGTTCAGCTCAGTATAATTTGGTATGACTTCATAATCTTTAGTCGTCTAAGAGGTCAATCAAGTATCTTACATACTGCTGTGGCTTACTCTTTAGTCTGTGATAAGTTGTGTAACAGAACTTCACATTTTGATGCACATGGTTTTTTGCCTCAAAAAATTTAATCCTCCATAAGTGTAGCCCTTGAAGTTGTGTTCTTCTAACAGTCATTTTGTGTCATTACAATTTGATTAAGAAAATAAGTGACAGAACAATATCTGTGAAGAACTAGTTCATCTCCTTTTTTTAAATATTTTTTGGGAGGGGTATATTTTTGTGGGTTTTTTGTTATTGTTGTTGTTGTTACTTATTTCTAAGTATAGCATAAATTTGTAATTGAGGGGCCTCTGTATGCTAGGAGGCTGCTCACAGAGTTCTGATGAGCTTCTATCATATTTTTGGCCAGTTGTGAATTTATGAATTAGTTGCAGTATGCTTTCACTTGTGAGAGAGGATTAGTTTAATTATGTCAAATATACATAATAAACCTGGGGTGAAAAATTGTCATAAAGTGTTGCATTATATTGTTTCATGTCTATTTTGAGAGCCAAGAATCTTACCTTGATGAGCACATTGTTAATAGACAAGTAAACCCTTTCTAGTTAAAATGTCAGCAGACCTTAAGGTCTGACGATGTATTCTGTTCCTAAAGCCAATTTAAATTCTTCAAAGTGGTGAAGTAAACATGGGATTTAAAAATTCTATAAAACTCACTGTAATACTATTTGGAATGCATTCCCTCACTTTGCTATAACAGCATACAAGCTTTATGAAGATTTTAAATCATAAAATCATAATCACTGTTTGCAAAAATATTCACACAAACCTCCTGTGTGATGATTTTTATCATGTTCTAAATTATTTTCTCCCATAGCTCATCGTTTATTTCCTTTCAAAGAGAACTACATTACAATGAATATCCTCTGTGTACCCAAAAATTTAGAATTTTTATGCCCCTGAGGATCAGAATCCTGAACATTTAATTCCATCAGAGCTCAGAAACAGGATTTTCAGATTTACTGATGGTACATCAATAGTACCAATTCTTTCATATGAGATACAAAAAGCTATTAAACTTAGCTTGCAATTTTTTTTAAGTCTGTTAAACCTATAGTGCTCTGCAGACTATAAGCATTACAGCTTTTTCTTGGATAATGCAGTAAAAATGCACAAATGCCAATTTTTTCAACCCCCCTGGGCTTGATTTCTCTTAGCCTGGAACTAGTTTGTTGGTTTGATGCATGAGCATCAAACCATCATCTCCTAAGGATGCACTTAGGAGAATGTCACCACCCTCCCTCAAGATGATGACATTGTGGTGAAGATATCACCAGCCATCTTCAGGATGTGCTTCCATCCTGAGGTCAAATAGTGCAGGCTTGATTTTTTTGACCCATCATGGCAAAGGGTTTTCTGTTTCTGTGAACACATAATTATTTTCACCAGTTTAGAAATAGTCAGAAATATCTACTTTCAATTGTCATTGACTTCAACTAGATCTAAGGGTACTCAGATCTTATAACCAAACCTGGGGTTTTGTATATCAGAGTTAGTTTAACTGGGGCCATCAGTTGCTGTGTTGCTAATAAAGCAATGTTTTCTAAAGCATTCATGCTAGCAGCAGCAGCAAATTTAAATACATGCAGTCAGACATGATCATTGTTAACTTGTCTGTGTTTCTGTTGGTCTTAGAACAGCATTCTGTATGAAAACTCAGTCTTTACTTCCAACCATGAACTTTTTTATGACAAAAAGTCTAAGTAACGATAGAAACTTTTCATACCAAACTGTATGAATCCTGGCAAAATCTGTCATATAGTCTTTGAATTCAGCATTTGAAAATTCACATTAAGTGGTATATTATTTGTCATGTTATAATAGACCAAATAAACTTCATCAGTATTGTCTGTATTATCTGATTTTAAAATGAACCTGGTAACTCTGTGACCTAATTGCGCAGGTGACAGAAACTTTTGTGACAGAAACTATTATTTAAGATCACCCAATTTAAAATAAATAAATAAATAAATAAATAAATAAATAAATAAGTCAGAGATTTTTTTTACTCACACGTCATCCTTGCTGACTTTGTAGACCGCCATTGGGTCCTTCTTACCTTTATTTTCCACAGTTTCAACAGGTATTTGCTCTTTGCAGATATAGTTAGAATAACCCCTCTGATCATAGATGGATATACCACTGGACAAGTTTTAAATGACCTAGAGTAATTATGTAGGAGTGAAAAACTGTGGAACTATACAAGTAGTTATGTTTAGCACTCTGTTGGTGTACTACCTATTGACTTGTGCTACATGCAGCTTTCTAGGAGTTGAAAGTGCTGATTCTTTGCTAATTGTTAAAATTTTTTGCATACAACTCTTCTCAAATTATTAGCAAAACAGGAAAAACTGTTAAGAATTTAATAAGTCATGAGAAATTATGTAACATAAAGTTAGAAAACATTAAAATTCTTGAAAGAGAAAAAAATGTTTTCCTTTGATTTACAACTGAAGCATGAACAGATGTGGTCGTCCTAATGGCCTTCTGTAGAACATAAAAACTAAAATGCTTTTTGTTCTGACAGTTTTTAAGGTATTGTGAACTGTGATTAAGGACACCAAGAAGCAGATGAAAGAACTTCACCTGGAGGTGGTTTAGAGAACAGTTCCGATAGAACTTTGTGTACTGTCTTGTGTTATTTTTAATAAAACTTTACTGACTTGATTTATTAGTAATTACATTTCACTGGATTTGTATTTATGCTCCCCAAAGAGAGAATTATGTTCCTTTGCACTAGTGAATGTTTAAACATGCAATATAATATGGTCCAAGCAGTACATAATCTGGAGTGTATTAGGCAGAGTAACACTGAAGACACAAGGGTTGTGTCAGATGAGGCAAAGAACATGTTTTGAGTCCCAGAATTATACCAAGCCTCAGCTGGTTTGCCTTATGTTGGTGTGACTTTAGTTGCAGGACTTACCTGAGGACCAACAGAATGCACAGTAGACATGCTAGAGAAAAGTACTTATATAAAGAATATTCAACTAAGAGATCCCAATATCTAAAATACTAACAATAAAGTAGAGTCATGGAAGATCTAACTTGTGCTTCCACTCGGTATTCTGAAGAACTAGACCTTCAATATCCTATTACTTTCCTTTATCCTGTATTGGGTATTGGATATCCATATCCCATATCCTATGCTTTCTTTACCTAGGACTTCTGCTATGAAATCAGTCTTGTTTAAATTAAATAAAAAATATCACCTCACCTGGGTACAGCTCAAAATTGATCTCCTAGCCCTTTTAATCAGTAAAGAACTTCATCATATTGCAACAGTTTGCAATAACTTACTTCTGGAAGGCACTGAACTGCTCTGGTTTTCATTTACATGGGCCTGAATGTTCATAAGAAATGAATCTGAAGAAATATTTTTCACACTAGATTCTCTGAAACATTTTCTGAAAGCTCTGCCTTTGTGGAAATGACACCTTAAGATTTTGGAAAATAAACCCATTCTTTCTGATCACTCAGTTACTTAAACACAGCCTCTCTCAGACACCTGATTATGTGGACTCTGAGTTTATAGTTCAGTTTTTCATGGGCATTTGGTATGGCAATATGTTGCTCACATTTCGTATTTCTCTTGTTTTATTTTGTCATAGGCTCCACAAACAAAGTATCATTTATGTGTGGACTGAAGCAGCAGAAGCAAATTAAAGTTGGCTTTGGGAGTCTGAAATAAATGCAGACATAGACAATAGCTGTAAAGACCTTGGTAAAGATTTCATTTCCTGGGAATACTTATTGCTCTAGAAACTGCCCTGGACTTTGGTGCCAAAACCGTCTGAAAGATCTCAGATTCTGGCAGACGGTTTGTGTTCAAAGCATGGAAAATGTCTCTCCCAGCTCTAACTTTTCTCTAAGCCTGCTTTGACTGTGAATTAAATCTTCCTATCCCTTTTCCCCACCTATCATCTCATTCCTCCTTGATGCTTGCCATTACCAACAGCTTGCCCTGACCGTTAAGTCACTGACCTGTACAATCTCTGTTGATTTAAAGGCCGCCATCAAGGCTGTGTGAAGATGTCTTTCTTCTGAACTAAAAATAAATTTCTACTGCCAGAACCCTGAAGTGCTAAAGGATAACAACTCAATGAGCTCTGTTACTTTTGTTGCATTTTAAAGGAAACAAAACATTGTAGGTGTATGGAAATACTTTTCTGATATGCCTTACATTATTAATTTCATGAGAGGTATTTGATGTGAACCTGCTGTTTTCCTTATTCTAGTGTTTGATTTGGAGCGTAGACTTTATTTAACAGGGCCAAATTTCAGTCTCTGGTCAGGAAGTTGCCATGCTCTGAGACATGAATTCATACTTTTGTGAGCATTTGTTAAATTTGGCTTGGAAGATCTTTAGTTCAGACACAGTTTAGTAACAATTTCATTAGGGGGAAAAAGAAAGAAAAGCAGGGAAGAAAGGCTCGGATGGTGTCATGCAGTGTTTCAGCAACAGTTTGGCAGCTGAACTGCCATGCCTTAGTGAAGGTGAGCTACCTTTGCTGTGCTACAAAAGGCCAGTCTTAATTTATTTTTTCATATTCCAAAGGAAATTCTTTGTCTTCAGTGGTGTCCCAGAAATATATGTGTTTGTTCACAAGGTATAGCCCTGGCACCTTCATCTGGTTAGGTGATGGCTTTAATTGGAATCACACAAAACTGAAACAGAATAATTTTCAATTTTATTTATGTAACACTGTATGAAGTCACTGTAGTTGTTCTTTCTGTTTCTCTACCACAATAAAACTGTTGACAATACTCTACAGGAAAGTTTTATATATTGTGAAAGAGCTTTTATATATTGTGAAAGAGCTTTTATTTTTGGAAGACTCTAGTTCTCTGCTTGGTAATCTGTGTGTTAAAAGCAAACACTTTAGAACACAATCCAAATACTGGTCAATGTCATTCTTGATTCTGGGATAACTAGTTTCTGCAGTCTAATCTGCTACACTGCCCTGGGAAGATATTTATTATATTTATTATCTATTCTTTTATAATTATTCTGCTAAACATAGTGTTAAATAAAACACTTATTTACAGAAATTGAACAACAAGTGTGTAGCTCGGCCTGAGCATAAAGTAAGTCTACATGTCTTTTTTTTTGCAGGCAGTTAAGTACCCACTTTTCCAATGTTCTTACCTGATGCACTGAAGGAACATAGGATAGCAGCATTTCCAAAATAAAAATTTCTCCAGAGATGCAAGGTATAGTTTCATCACAATATTAATGTGCCATTAATTATTGCTCACAAATCATGCCCTTTGCTTTGTGCTGAATAGCCAGCTAGCAGTACCATTTTATGTGCCTTGTCTTTCGGAGAGACATCCATCCTCTTAAAAGAAATAAATACAAAATGGAGAGGGGTTCTTCTGATATCTAAACTTTCAATTTTCCAAAATCTTATTGCAGACTGTAGACTTTTGGATGCTCTCTTAATCCAGTAAGATAGAGTTTGTGCCACTTTAAAGCAGTTTATGTTCTGGCAAGGTAAAGTTAAATGTTTAAATTCTATGCAAGAACTTGAAAACGCCATATTTCCTCAATTTTAAAAGGTTGTTATAGTATTTTACCAAGAAAAGACAATCTAAAGATGCTGAAGTTCTTTCTTTTTTTTTTTTTTTTTTCCT
>NDXB01020720.1:0-19453 GCA_002631895.1 Agapornis roseicollis | reverse complement strand
GTTTTTTTTTTTTTTTTTTCAAGTATGGTGTGCATTGTCCTCCAAATGATAGCAAATTAAAATATGTTCATGACAGAAGCTAACCTTTGTGAAAATATATTTTGTCCTCAAATGGAAGAGTTTTGATTATTATATGGTTACCACAGCACACATAAAATACCTGGCTTGGAAAACAGAAGCAATCATGTTTAATTAAACTTTGTTTTGTTTCAATTGAGTTGACTTACAGCCAATTGGAAAACATCTTTATGTTTTAACCAAAAAATAAATCTTCAAACAACAGAAATATATAAATGTTGCACCACTGCTACAGAGACGTTCTGTGAAGCTGTGGTTAAGAGTATTTGGGATTTTAGTCCCTCCCTGTACTTTATGGTGTATAATCATTTTTGTGGTTTGCATCTTATTGCATCAACTGCTAGTATATAAGCTGTACTCTTTCTTTGTGCTCCCCTATGTGTCATATGGTTTAATTTTAACTTTTTCTTCTACAACATCTTTTCCTTTCAAAGTATATTGGTTATTTTTTTTAAACCCATAATTATTACATTATATGCCAAAACATTTCAAGCACTGCTTAAATATGAAGGAAATATGAAATGTTTTAACACAACTCTTTAATATAATATTAAGCAGATTTAACAAAAAAATAATACAAATATAATAAACCCAAGTTTCTCTTATAAATCACAAACAAATATGCAGAGATAGTGAGCCCATGAAAATGAAGGGAGAGAAGAAATTAAGAGAAAGCAGAAAGGAGGAGAATGAAAAGTTGGGTGACTGGTAGAAAGAAAATACTTAGAGGTCCTAAATTCATAAATTCTTTACATTTGGACAAAAAGTGAACCTTTGTGTTTAAGGTCTTGATCTAATATTGTCCTTTGAATTTATCAACTTCCATTTCCTGATTTTCAGCGACTATGTAGCATGGAATTTTGTAGACTTATCTACTAGCACTTACATACCCTAACAGCTTCTGGGCAGTTGCCAGCTGCTGGATATTCTGAATAACTTAATCAGTGCAATGAAGCAATGCAGAGGAGCTGGTATTGACTGTTTCAGTGGTGCAGGCACATCCAGATACATTCTGAGTCAAAAAATGTTCAATGCTAGAGTCCCTTGTGACCAGTGTCATCTTCTAAGATTTCTCAGTAGAAGCATACTCTTACCAAGGTCCCTTTAGTGACATGAGCAATATTTCTGCTATATTTTGTGGCTCATCATTTGAAACATCTTTTAAGGAAATGCTATGGGCTGAAATCCTATTTGCACTATTAATTTTTATTTTATAATAACTCACATAGGGACATCAGATAATCTCCAAATAGGCTTTCTATTAATATTTTGTTCAAAACCAATAAATTCTATTCCTGTTAAAACAGAATTTTGCAGCCTTTGCAATGTAACCTTGAAATTTCAAAACTGTTTTAAAGACCTTGCAGAACCTACCTGTTCCCTGCAGAGCGCTTCCTTGAAAAATTTGTGGTTTTATCAAAGGATACACTCAGTGGAACTGGTGATTTTCAGTTCCGAAGCTCCAATTCCTTAACCCTACTTGCACCTTAGATTTGACTTATATATATATGTGTAATAAATATATTGTGTATACAACTATTTTAATACACCTCAGGAGCATCAATGGTTCACAAAATACAATTACCTTTTTCTTTGAATCCTGCTTTCTGAGTTTCAGTTACTTGATTTTGAATCTGTTGCTTTATCTGATTAATTTTACACGATAAGCATTGAATTTTAATGTAGTTTTTCTGAATAACCGCTATGTTTGGAAGTGGGAGGTCATTGATAACTTCTTAATCAGGTGCTACACAAACACAGCAAAAAAGAGAAATGAGAGAAAAGGCATATTCATGTGTGCCTGAAGACAACCTGAGAAGACTGCAGATTTGACATTCTGGTGCCTAGCACTGTACATGTTCTGCTTTGTGTGACAGACTGATGGAAGAGCAGCTGATATCAACATTGTTGCTGCCTCTAGACCTGTTTATGGCTGTGCTGATTTGGCTGGACTAGAATTAATTTTCTTAGTAGTAGCTAGTATGAGGCTATGTTTTGGATTTTTGATGAAAACAGAGTTAATAACAGATGGTTTTGATATTGCTGAGCAGTGCTCACAGAGAGTCAAGGCCTGTTCAGCTTTCCAAGTCACCCCAAAACTGAGTACATGTTCAGGAGTTGATAGGGGACACAGGTGGGGCAGCTGCCCTAGCTGTCCAAAGGGGTATTTCATGCCATATGACATCATGTTCAGCACATAAAGATGGAGGAAGAAGGAAGAGAGGAATGTTCAGAGTTAGGGCATTTTGTCTTCTGAAGTAACCACTAAGCATGCTGGAGCCTCGCTTTCCTGGGGATGGCCTGTCAATGAGAAGTAGTGCATTAATTTCTTGTTTTGCTTTGTTTGCATGTGCAGCTTTTACTTTACTTATTAAACTTTGTCTCAGCCCAGAAGTTTTCTCGCTTTTGGTCTTCTGATTCTCTCCCCCATCTTATCGGGAGGGAGTGAGTGAGTGGCTGCGTGGGGCTTGCTTGCTGTCTGGGTTTAAACCGTGAAATGGTTTATCCTTTCTTCAGTTCTCTGTTATTACTGAAAATGTGAAAGGCTTCCATACATACTAAATAAGGCTTTTTAACTATTAAGCAAAGACCCTAACCGGAACCCTTAAAATGCTCTTGAACTTCAGCTTCTGTCTTGAAGATACAAACTTTTGATTTAGATGGAAAGAAAAATGAATGTTTATTTTTTGTATGCAAGTCAGATGGCACCCAAGGTAGTGAACAGTTGAAGACATCACCCAAAATGTGATGAGAATAGGTGAAAGGAAATTATTGTGCTGGCAAACGTGAACTTGAATGTTAGCCTGCGGACAGCATTCATTCTTAATATTTGTTCAACCCAGACAGAAATCCTAATACTATGAAACTATGTGAGAAGGTGGCATTTTCTTCTCAATTCTTTCTCATCTATGATATGCAAATAATTTCGAACTTTGCTACCAAACACAAATTCAGCCTGTTGCAGTGCTTTCCTTGAGCAGCCATGGAGTACCCCTAAAATATGCTGTTTGACTCAACAGTTAACACAGTGTTTCTGCTGTTGTAGCCATTATGTTGCTATGAAAACTGTTGGTGAGTACTTATGTGGAATTATTGAAGGACTTGCCCTTCTTCTGTGAAGTATTAGCAACATTATTGAGTTCACTTTTTAACAGTGTTTTTGTTATCTCTGCCCTTGTAAGTCTCTTCTTCCAAATGTTATAGCTTATTAGTGTATATGCTATTTTCATTGCAATTACTGCTAGTAGAGGGATGTTTTGCTACCTTTTTAACACATTGCCAACGTGCATCATTTTTAGATCCTCATTGCTCCTTATTAGAGGTTATTTAAGTTCTCAGCTCTAACTGGAAAATGAAGTATGCTTATGATATAAACTAGAAAAAGCTTATGGAAACATTTTGTTGTGTTGGTAACAGTGGAGGGTTTGGGTTTTGTGTTTTTTCTCATTGCATCGTCCTGTAGGTTAGTTAAATGTAACAGAAATGTATATAAGTGTGAAACAGTTGGTACAGCCTTTGCTGGAATGACTTCATGAGTGTGTCAGAATATGTGAGATCTCTGCATGCTCCACCTAACCTCCAGTACAGAGTCACTTGCGTCTGGTGTGCTTTTTTTCCACTGGCACAGATGAAATAGAATAGGATGCAAAGTGTGTGATTAATAGCTTTGGTTGTCTGAGGAAAACCTTGGAATCCTAAAAATAAATAAAAATATATATATAAAGCAAAATAGATGAAAATTATTACACTAAAGGACATGGTGTGATTTACCTCCTTAATTTCAATTACCATTTTGCCTATGTTTTCTTTTGGTGATTCTCTGGTCTCAGTGTGCATTACCCAAACTTGTCATAATTTGGAATGTATTTATTACTTTTTACAACATCCTTGCAACATAAAGGAGTACTAGTGTTATTATTTATCTTTACTAGTTGTAGAGGCTTCAGGGACACAAGAAGCAGACTACAGAGATACTGCAAATAGTGAAGACCATGCTAAGATGAAAATAGAGAACAGCACATTTGTGATGACATAATACTATGCCTCAGTTGCTAAGCTGTATCTCTCAGGAGTGCCTGCCTATGAATGCAGATGAACAGAAGCCTTGTGTTGCCTGAGGAGTGCTTATAGTATAGGCCTTGCATCTTGCATAGTCCATGCTGTGTCCATCATGTAGAAGCATTACCTCAAAGCACCATTAGCATAAAGTTTTCTGTATTAAATGGTGTCCTGTGGCATTTGAGTCACTGAAACTACATTTGAATCATCTACTGCATCATATGTTAATGTCCTAGACAATTCTTTCCATGTCTACATGTGAGCTAGTTTCAATTTGGTTTTCATCTGTCGTGGTTTTCTAAAATTTTAAGGGCCCTGTTCAGATTTCTTTCTCTAGTTATATAGATTTCTTATTCTGTATGTTTTTGGAATTTATTCTTCAACTACGTATTTAGATGGTGGACACTGTACTGCTTCCTAAACCAGTTCAGCACTGAAGTACATCGGCAGAACAAAAATCTGCTCCTTGAAGGATCAGCCTCTGATTAGTTTGTTTCATGTTTATATCCCTTGTTAGTAAAACAGAAAAAGCAATTACATTTTTGAGTGATGGATAATGACATGGCTGATACATGGCACTGTTTTTTGAGGATCTGCTATGCACAGATCCATATGATTCCAGCCTGTAATCCCAGGCAGTGATATGCTTTGGCTTTCAAATGCTAGGGGGATCTACAAATCATTTCTGCTGGTATATTTGCAATGATAAAATTAATGAAGCCCTTGAGGTTCTTCATCTCTATAGCATGATCAAGTTGCTACCACAGATACGGACAGAATTGCATGATTACTAGCAAATTCTTTTATTATTTTTTATTTTTTTTTTAACTAAAATCTTCAGAAAGAAATGGGGACTAAGGCACTGCAATTACAAAAGGTTTCCCTAAAAATGTCCAAGTCAAGCATTGGAAACTAGATGGCAGTTCTTACCTCCTGTGTTGTGGGTAGGGGAGTAGTCACGCTCGGTTGAAATCAGGTCAGTTGCCCAGAAGATATACCAGCCTATGCAAAATATTGACAAGTAAATTAGGATATACAGGTAGCCATATGACTTCAAAGGGTGAATCGATTCTTTTATTCTGAGGGAAGGACTTATGAATTAAAATTATATGTGCAAAGAGAGAGCCCAGACCGTATGTTCTCAGAGCACTCTAAAGCAATCTGTAATAGAAAATCACCTTTGTATACTATTCCACAGGATATTTTTTTTTTTTAAATGCTATAGTGGTTGGGTATTTTACATTTTAAGAAAGTTAGAATGTTTTTGAAATATTATAACATTTACATTTTAAATTAACTCCAAAAAACCTACTTACTAAAACTCTGAATCTATTCTGTCTGATTTTCCTGAAAAATAGTGGCTGCAGTCCAGACTATACTTTTTCTATCATTGTCAGAGATATCAGTGGATTTTCTGGGGCATAACTAAAAGCAAAATATGGTCATTTAATTATGTGAACAGCAATAAAAATAATAAACTCTGGAGTGTATGTATTTGGAGTAGGTATAGTTGATTTTTCTTTTAAATCTGGTTTATAGACTATTGTTAATCATTCTTTTTCCTTTTTCACTGCATCCTTGAGAGTAGATGTTTACAGATGCACTATTACTAAAACTACTTATTGTAATATCCTTTTTGAGTAAAGTCAGGCAGCCTGTGCTAATTGCTGTACAGAGACACTCTACGATTAATGTACAACGTCACTTAAGCCCTGTTCATAAAGACCTGAATTTTCAAACATTCAGCATTACAATAAGTTTTGGGTTGGACTAAATTGCACTATTGATTTTTTGGTAATTAGGTTTTAATGAATTGTATTCACTGAATTGTACGCTTGTCAAGAGACTTCAAAGATTGGATTGTGATCATTTAATTCAATTATTTATTTTTATTGTGTCTAACAGAAGAGAGCTCCTGGAAATCTTTTCTAGATATCAGTAACTTTGATTTTAGTGTTATCTTCTTTGAAGTCTAGCACTTACTTTTCTGTAGTATAGTATTAATGAAATATGTAAGATTGAAGGAATTTGGCTTGCATAAAACCTGTTGAAATAATCCAGGTCTTAGAAATACCTGTTTTCATATGTTTGCTCCGCTGCTCCATATGGGCTAAACTGCTTGATAGAAATAGGTCAATAAGGTTTTTGTTGGGCTTCTGCTTCTGTAGGTTTCCTTCTATTTGTATTAATCTTCATCACTGGGCACTAAAAATCTGCTTTTCCTTGTTGATATTTAATCAGATATGATGGCAGGGGATAATCTTCTGTTCTGATTTAGTAATAAGCACCATGTTCTCTTAATGAGATTTTCTTATTAAAGAAAAGGATTTTTTAAATTATGTACTTTAGAAAGAGAATACTTACACCAGCCCCAAAAAACTAATTAAATGGTGTTTATACCTCTTAGTTTATGTTTGAAAGGCCGGGGTACCTGCTGTAACTTTGTAATTATGACTAGATTTCACTCTTCCAATTAAAATCACTTTTTGTGAAATAGCTAAGTAGCTTAAAAATACTTACCTTTAGTGATTTCTGTATCTATGTGTAAGCATTTTCTTTCTCATCACCTTTGCTAATATACTGGGCTTTCCACTGTGCTGGACAGCAATCATGAATAATTTTTGCTGAGCAGAGTCCTGGGTCAGCACGGTTTTCTTGTGAGCTGGAGAGTGAGTCTGGCTGTTGGTCAGTAACCCCTTTTAGGCAAGACAACAGCTGTCTTTTATAGCATCGACTTTTGATCAGTCATCTTTTGTAGGGGATGTCCTGAACACTCTACTGCACTTGAGTAGGCCTTATCTTTCCTAATGCGATTATAGCTAATCCCAACAGCAGATTAACTTGTTTTTCCAACTACAGCAGTCCTCAGGGTTTCTCCCTCCATGAGATACCAGTTTTAGTGAGAATACATATGCTTAGATAAGGGGCTGTATGCCCTCTCAAAGTAGCAGTGGGGCTCAGCTGACAGTCTTCCCACACCAGAAGCAGCCTAGCAGTGTTAGAAATGTATGAACAAAAGCTGAGCATCCCAGAGAGATATATTAACTCAATTTAGCTCCATAGCTTTTGGATTGGAATTTTTTGATGTAAAACTGGTTTGTAATAGAGAAATAGATGTACAGCTGCCTGCACATGGCTGGATAGAGGTACCTTCATGTTGTCTTTGGTGCTGACCTACTTACTGTAAGACTTTGAGTAAGAAAGTCAGTGAAACTTTCTGTGGTTTTGCTCTTCCTATGTATCTTTACCTTTTAGATACATTCTGTAATATGTCAGCTTTTCACACCAAAAAAAGCAAATCTTTCCTAATATGTTTCACCATTTTTGTCATCGCTTAGTGCAAAAACATTCCAGCACATTTTATTCTGTATGATTTGCACTTGCTTAGGTATGAATCAACCAATTCAGTCACAAAAAGAATGCACATTAATTCTAGCTTGCTGTATTTTACCATTTAATTTCTATAAAACATTCATCTAGAGCATTTGTATCTTTTAAACAAAATATTGGATGTAATTTTAGTTCCTTGTTAAATTTAACCCACAGCCTAGTGAATTTAGGCTGGGAATATGTTGTCTCTTCCAGAACTATTTAGATATAACAGCCTGTATTGGGCAATTAATAAAGATACCGAGCTGTTATGACTGTGCCTGAATACTACTTCCAAATTTGTGCACAGACATTTCTACATAGAAATATGCACATGCATAGAAATTTGCATATGCATAGAAATTTGCACATGTGGCTATGTGGTTTAGTGCCAACAATTTAGGTTTATGGTATGAATGCACCTGTATGTAGAAATTTATTTTTAAATTTAGTCATGCAGAGTTTTGCTTTTTAATTAGGTTGAGGGGTTTTTTTATTCCAGTAAAAAAAAATTGCATATGCACATATTTGCATATTTTATGTGTATTTTTACAAGGGGTCATTGTAAATTGAATTTACAGAATGGGAAAATACAGCTTGCCTATACTGAACAATGTAACCTACGTAGATATAAATAAGAATATGTATCCAGAAGTGAAAAACTCCAAAGGCCTGTCTAAAGTGCGGAAAATCTATTTGACTAAGGAAGAAGAGAAAGTTCAAATCACAAGGATGTGTTTTTCATGCTTCCTCATATTTTCCTTTGATAAACTTATTCTTTTCTTTAAATTGCATCTTATTTTGTTATTACCATCATAATATTTAATGCTGACTCTCATTTTCTTTCTGGCTAAAAAAACCTTTACTAATAGTATTGGTTGCAATCATAGCATAAGAAACATTTCTGCAAAATAGTGACAGGCTTTTTACTTGTTGAATAAAAATTTATAATTTTTATTACTAGCTGTTTTCAAGCAGTGTTGGTAGTAATGATTGTTCTGCTTTAGAGCATTTTAGTACAACTTTAATAATGGTGTGTATGAGTCTCTGGGGCAAGACGGAAAGCAGAGGAAATATTGGGAGGCAAAGCAGATATTTGCAGAAGAGCGGCCTCCTTTTTCTTTCCTTTTAGAAATTCATCTTACCTTTGTGATGTTTCATTTAGAAATTCCTTTCCCTGTGACAGCCCCTTTCAGTTTAAATCTATGCAGCACAGCAGAAAAATACCAATTAGCTAAAGTAACGTGGATGGGATATTTAATAAAACAATTTACTACACATAAGCAACCCATTCCGCTCAGTTGGACTGGATGAATTTCCAAGCAGTCTGAGTTTGTATACATACACTTTTTAACTCTTCAGGAAGGCTATTTAATTCTGGTGTTTGTCAATGAACTAAAATATGTCAGACTGAAATTGAAGAGTGGTAGCAAAAAAGTAGTGGTAGAAAAATTGGTAGCAAAACAATGCAACAAGTAAACATAGAGGAAGCCATCATTGCCTAGCAAACATAAACTAGAATTCAGAGAATCAAAAAAGTTCTAAAGAAGATTTACTTAAACCATTATCTCACCTCTCTCTGTGTTCATGTAGAATAGTTATTTCCACCAAATGTCAAGTGTTTAATCCATTTTAAAGTATCTTAAATGACAGGGTTTCACAAACATCTATTAGCATTTCCTTTCCAAGTTAAGCCTTTGCTCTATTTCATCCTATTTTTCCTACCCTGTGGCCCACCTTAAATAGTTTTTTCTTGGTATTTATGTTCTTCAGACACTTTAAGCTGTTTATTATTGATCCCTTAGCTTAGAAATAGTTAATAAGAAGCAAAATGACTTCAATGCTACAAGATGCAGGGGATACAGCATTTGTAACTGCTGGATATAGATTTTAAACTACACTGCAATAATTTACACAATATAAGAGGAATTAAATAAATGTATAATTAAATTAATGCATAATTAAATTATGTGTATTTTTCCACTTAATTCTCAAGTTAAAGGTGATTTTTCTATTGCTTTGGTCTTTCCAATTATTACAGTGTTTTGATCAGACTGAGTACTTTAAATTATCCAAAATGTAAAACCTATTCTGCCTGGGAGGTTAAATACTCTCTTAAGTTCTAATTTCTGCTTGATCTAGTGTCACCAGGGAACCAGGTCCACCTCATTCCAAGTAGCAGGTACAGAAATGGTTTTCTACAAGAAGTGCTGCAGTTACTCACAGTAAAGATATACAGCTTCGTTCAGGGCATAATTGTTTCCTACCATAACAGATTTTTCTTCCTCTTGTTCTGCCGTCTAGTTATCAATATTGCTGTTTGCTTTAGAACTTCAGATTTTTCATTAAAGAAAGCCTGGGTTTGCCAAGGTAAGTGAACAAAACCATATCAGATTGCAAACATTCTTGTGGTAAGAAGGTTGCATTTATCTTTGACACTTTGTGGTGCAGTTTGCTTGTGTGTATGTGGGCTCCATGGTGAATGTCTATACCCAAGGAACTAGTTAAGCTAAAGAGTGAACAAGACAATAAACAATGTTGGTTGCCTATAAAACCAGCTTCATAAAGAAAATGTAGCAGCACTGTAAGCAAATATTTCTCCAAGATCTCACAAACTAACATTCAGATAAATGTAATTTGGATAGCTTTCTGAAGCAATGTTAGAAATGTTATAACTAGCAAAAAAGCTGAACACTGATAATTTTATGTATAAGTTCTGTTGAATATGTATCTTATTTCTCATAGCTCCTTCAGTTCTAAATCTGAATGCTCCTGTTTTATTCCTGAAACCCTCTCCCATTCTTTTTTTTATGTCATGAAATGTCATGTCATAATACTGTCAAAGCACAGAATAGTAATAAAGAATTGAAGTTATTTGAATAAGGTTAAACAAATTACATTCTGTCTGCAATTAGTTGGTTTGTTTTTGTTTCTGAAGGTCTATTTGATCACTACTGATGTCTTTGTATGTATTATCTACCTGTAGAGTTACTAACGCTGAGCATGTGATAGCCACCATTAAATCTGAAACTGTATTAACTGTATCGGGTTTAGCTCCTGCTCCAGCTTCATAAATAGGCATTGTTACCCTGAACATGGTAAAATTGGCTTGTGCCAATGGAAAGGGCCAAATTGTGCCAGAGTCTCAAGGAGCACTTTCCACCTCAGTGTTTCCAGCTTAATGGTATGACTACCTTTCAGTTCCTTAAACCTGGCATGGAGACTTGAGAAATTAGAGAGAAGTTGCAATGTTGTTACCGTAGTACAACTAATGCCAATTCTCTGGCACAGCAGGAGAACGGGCTGAAGCATGCTTCATCTATCTTCTGAAGCATACACACCTACAGGTAGAAAATATAGAAATGGACTGCAATGGACTGCTAAAGGAAATCTGGATAATAACGCCTGTCAGGCAGTTTTATGATATCACTGTTAGGGATGACAAAGTTCTATACCTAAGGATATACCAGGGACACATTTTAATTGGAGCTGACTCTGGAAGAAACAATGTTTTGATAGAAGCAACTGGTCACAGTGAAATTCTGGTGAATAATAAACCAGAGAGAGAAGAGGGGGAAATAGAGGATTGAAAGGCTGTGACATAAAACTGGTCTATAGATTTTAACAAATGCAGTGAACTTTTCATGTCCTTTAGCTGACTGTTCTCCTAAACTTGGTACTAGTAGTGCTTATTTGCTTTTCTGTTGTTGTTTAGTTCTGTTTGAAGTTTCAGGAAAGGCTTCTGTTCATATCTGAGAGAAAATAACTGGTCACTGTTTTGGTGAGACTCCTTGACTCCTGAAATACATCAACCTGTAACAGTAAATAGAAGTTTAGAGCCCTTCAGTAAGAAAGAACCAATTTCACTCCCGATGTTATGGCTCTTCTCTGATTGTATGATCACAGCTCTTGTAATCACAAAAGAGAGTTAGGAAATGCTTTTTAGAGAAAAGAACATAATAGTATAGAATATTTAGAAAAATGTAACCTGAAAGAGTTACATAAATATTACTAACATTATTCCCAGAAAAAAAGCAATTTAGTAATTACTGTCCCAGCATGGCTTATATTTAATATATTGTTTGTATTTGCATACACCAGGTATATGCATTGAGAACTCAAAGTCATAACTCTCATATTTCATGAATATACAAGTCAAGTAAACATCTGCAGCCAGTACAAAAAGTGAGTTTAGTCAAGCAATTTATCAGGACCATGTAAAATCTGCATCTCAGAAGCCTTCCTTTTTAATTGAGCCACAACATAAAGTAGCATCTTCAAGTGTCTGACTCTTGATCCCAAGGCAAGGAATCATTACTAGGCTGTTTGCAGAGTATACCTTGAATGTGTTATGTTCACAGAAGCAGTATAGCAGACAATAGTATTAAATACTTGAGTTAAGGCTGACTGATTAAAGTATATATAACTGTTATCATTCTCAAAACCAACTTTATCTTCAGTAATAAATATATGTATGGCTGTTGCTGAAAGCATTTTATCCTGTCACTAAAAGTCTGTGACTGTCCAAGGTGGTCTACAAGAATTCTCTTTTCAATAATGACTGTTTCTGTCTTGATAAAATTAAATATGATTGCTAATGATTTTCATAGTGACTACCATATATCAGAGCTAAAGTACCACAAAGATGGAGAATTTTGTAAAAGTAACTATCAGATGGTCTTCATCTGAGCCAAAGCACAATCCCCATTTTTTCAATTGGTCAAAAGCAGCTGGAGATTCAGTCGCTGTTTGCTGTTTGCCAGCTACTTCTGAATGAAGTATCGGAAACCCTCCTCTATAGTTACAAGAACCCCTAGAGATCTGAGCAGGCAAAACACATGATATAGTATCTTTTTCATTCAGATATTTGAAATTTTAAAAATGCTTTTAAACAATGACCTGAAATACTCTAACACTAAACAGTGAATATTTGTCAGAAAGAGTTTTGCTTAAACAATATGCATTTCTATTAACAAACATATTGTAAGCAGCTGCATATGGAAAGACTCGTGCAAGTAATTTGAACACTGTATTGAGCAAATATTGCTCTCATTTTACTAGATCTTTAGATAAACTAATGTGAACTGCTTGTGTAGGCTTGCCACTATTTTTCCAGTAAACACAAGGACAGTAATCTCAAGACAATATATTCATAACATAATTAAAACACCCATTTCAAGGATCAATCAACAAGTCGCAACTGGCAATATCATCATCACTTGAACTGACTTTGCTACTTAATAAATTTTATGTGAAGAGATCATGGTTACATGCATGTTTGATTGACTGAACATCTATAAGCATTTCATATGAAAATGGACTTGAAGTTTATTGTGGAACACAATTATGACAAATGGTAAACATTTGATGGTAATCAGTCAGCAAATTAAAAAGAAGGGTTTAAAGACTTATTTTTGTAAATGCAAAATATAGATGATAGAGAAAACATCAATATTTACAGATAATATTCTACCGCACACAAAGAGTTGTAGTCAATGGCTCAGTTGTAGTCAATGGTCAGCTGGTGACCAGTGGTGTCCCTCAGGGATCCGTGTGNATGGGCGTCACATTGGCCAGCTTCCAATCATCCGGAACCTCGCCAGTGAGCCATGACTGTTGGTGAATGATGGAGAGCGCCTTTGCAAGCTCATCCGCCATCTCCTTCATCACCCTGGGATGGATCCCATCTGGTCCCATTGATTTATGAACACTCAGGTTCCTCAACAATTCTCTAACTACTTCTTCTTGGATAACAAGAGGACCATTCTGCTCCCTAACACCACCTACCAACCCCAAGGTATAGTTATCTTGAGGACTCACTTTCTCACTAAAAACCAAGGCAAAGAAGGCATTAAGCACTTCTGCCATCTCCTCATCTTTAGTGCAGTACATCCTGGTTATCATCTTTCCTGGGGATCTCTTGGCCCCTCTTCCCTCCCAGCAGTGCAGCAGGTCTAGATATAGTCCTCAGCATCTCCCAGCTAACATAGCTCCATGATCCATTCAGTGAGGAAGGGTGACATCAGTCTACAGCATGCAACCAAGCATCACATCTGTTAACGTTACGCAGGCCTCTGATTACAGATCTTCCCATGCTATGGTTGCCTCTTTTCTAATCAAGGGGGGCCTGGCCAAAATGTTTCCTATCAGTCATCTTGCAGTTTGGGACCCAAATTTACACTAATTCTTATTTCAAAAAGCTCATTAATGAAATCGCATGTTTAACCAGCGAGTCTTGTTCTGCAACACTTCTTTTCCACTGTGGTAGATACTGGAGCAGTTCAAGGGTTCATTTCTCACCTTTCTGAGATTTCTTCAGTTCTGCCAGCTCTTCTTCTCCAGCACTGTCTGTAAGCTGTGAGGAGAGAGCTCAGATTAGCTGCCTCCCACCAAGATTATAAACACTTGACAAATACCTTCTGCTGGGGAAACCAGCGCACTCTCACCTCTACCACCACCTCACTGGAATCCTCTTCTTTCACAGCCACAAACTTGCCTCGTTTTGTCTTCTCCTTCTTATGCTCCTCCTCCTCAGACTCATCCTCTGAGGTGTTCAAGATTCTCTTCCGAGTGGTGGAGGCCTGCAGGAAGCAAACAGGCTCAAGATATAATTCCAACCAAATCTTTCTTTCAGCCAAGTTAGGAAAGCCCTCAAAATCCAGTATTTCATTTGGTAGTTCATTAGCTTTTCCTGCAGGTTTTAGCAGGTACTACATGATCATGAAAACACTCACCCTGCCACTCAACATTCCTTCATTTCTGGGGAAAGTCTGGTCTAACAGGAAAGAGATGGAACAAGTCTTCATAAGGGGTGTGGAATGGCACCCTAACCCAAGAGTAAAGTAAATGTTACCTTGTACAAGGACTACAGTGAAAACCCCATGCAATAGAGCAAGACAGGCTGTGCAGAATAACAGGTAAGGACTGGAGAGTTTTCATCCCATTGAGTCTCACCTGTGGGCATTTGACAGTGGCAGATTTCTTTACTGCTGGCACCTTGGCAGCTTTGGGACTGGGTGTCTCACGTGAGCTCTTGGGATTCTGCAGGGCAGCAGAAGGTGGCTTCATTGTTGTACCTGGTTTGGCATGAGTTTTTAAATTGCTCTTAGACTTCCCAGCTGTCAGAGTATGCTGGTGTGTCCTGGAAGTGCTGGCCTCCTCCCTGGAGAGCATGCTTGCCAGTTTGGGAGTGCTGATATTTGGCCACTCTGAAGAGCTTTTTTTCAGCTGCATGGTGGACTTGGCCAGAGATGAAGACGGTGGTCTGCTGGGAGCGTTCTTGATTACATCAGGTAAAGGAGGAGATCGCGGGCGCTGAGGCTGGCTTGATGACTGGGTGTTCTGAAACAAATGAGGGTACAGAGAGAGAAAGACACCACGAGTCAGTCAGTACTTTTCAGAGCAGTTAAGGACAGCACAAATAAGGATATAAGAAAATAAGGGTTGCTAAGGATAGTACAAATCCTACTGTGGTATTGCATTTACCTCCCCTGCAGGCCGTGTGGTCACATCCAGAGGCAGTTTCTTTAAGTCAGCTTGAGATCGAATTGGAGTGGTTTTCTATAAGAAAAATCCCAAAACTCAGAAAGGCTCTCAGGGCCTGCCTTAGCCCAGCCATGCAAACACTTCTTCAGCTTCAAACCAACAACTGTCAGAAGGTGTGTTCTGTGTCCTTCAAGAGACATTGCTTCAATCAAACACCAGCAGTCCCTCTCATTTCCCTAGCAAGCTGAGATGCTTATTTTCTGTTATTAAAACCACCCCTGCCCCAGTAAGGAGCACAGGTGGCATTAGAGGCTGAGACAGAGGTGATTGTCTAATGATTTACACTAGGAGGTCTCTCAAACATCCTGTGCTTAGCTGGAGACCTCCAGATTCACCTGCAATGCTTCCAGCTTTTCCTGCTCTTGGCGGATTTTCTCAGCCAGTTGTTTCTGCTTTTCTTCCGGTGATTTCAGGTCTTTCTTCAGAGTTCCCAATGGTAGCTTCTGCTTCTGCTCTGCAGCTTCACATCTAGCAGGACAGGAATGCAAGACAATCTCAGTAATGACAGTAATCTGTGATATCTCACTCATACAACATTGATTGTCCCCACAACCCATCTCAAAGGCAGCACTAAAACTGCCTTCCTTTCTGCAGGACACACAATCTCAAAACCAGTATTTTTTTTTTTGGGAAACACATGTACAATTTAAGGATCAAAAGCACAGTTATTAAAAAATAAACACATGCAGATAAAGCACACTGGAGGAAAGTCTTTATCTTAACTGATTCTTACCTGTCTTGTTCAGGATCAGGGTTCATGGAGCAGACCCAGCTATCTGGGTAATTCTTCTCCACTGAACTCAGCTGGAAGGGGAGTGTTCGCCATTTCAGACACACATCTGTTAGACAAACACCTTGCAAGTTAGAAATACACAGCCTGAGCCACAAAGGAATTGTTTTTCTGTAGCGCTTCCCACCCCTATTTGATGCCCAGGGACCACCCCAATTACCACGTATCCAGGGACTGTCAGACTAGTGGCCACAGAAAAAGACAAGTGAGAAAAGCACAGGATCTACTGAGCCAGTTCTTGCTTCATGCTCACAAAATGCTTGCAGGAAGACCTGAAATTTTGTACAAGGTATCCGTAACAAGGATCTGATGAAACCTGGGATCAACTAATACTAGAGGACCTCAAACTCACTGCTACAATGACAGCATGTACAACCAAACTGAACAGCCAATCCTGAAATCACTGCTCACCTCAGGAGTTAGGCTCTTGCTGATAACAACACAAAAGTCAGAGATTTATCCACTAAAAGAAATACTGTCCTGGGTTCAGCTGTAACAGTTACTGTATTCCTTCTCAGTAGCTGGTGCAGAGCTGTGCTTTTGACTTTAGACTGAGAACAATGCTGACTAACACACCGATGTTTCAGTTGTTACTCAGTAATGCTTACTCCAATCAAGGACTTTTCAGTCCCATGCTCTGCCAGTGAGGGGAGCACGGGAAGCCAGGAGGAAGCAGAGACAGGACACCTGACCCAAACTAGCCAAAGGGGTATTCCATCCACAGCACGTCATGCTCTGTATATGAGCTGGTGAGAGTTACCTGGAAGGCCAGGTCACTGCTCAGGTTAGGCTGGGTATCAGTTGGCGAGTGCTGAACAACTGTATTCTCTCCCTTAGTTACTTCCCTTAACATTGTAATTATTGGTGGTAGCAGTGGTGGTTTGTGTTGTACCTTAGTTACTGGGCTGTTCTTATCTCAATCCATGAAAGTTACATCCTTCTGATTCTCCTCCCCCATCCCTCCGGGAGCAGGGGGAGGAAGAAGGCAGGGAGTAAGCGGCTGTGTGGTTCTGAGTTACCAGAGCTGGGCTTAAACCACAACAAATACTTACAATACCTAGCAAGTTTTAGATGAACCTGGAAGGCAGATTTGGCTCCCAGAGCACTGCCAGAGCTTTGCTGGCCTACCAGGAAACCAACAGCTTAGGAAAAAAAGTTTTGCCAAGAAAATGGGAACATTTTTAGATGAGTCTCTGGAAGGATACCAACAGCAGACCAGGACAATGACAGGAAAGCCCCTCCTCTTTGGGAGGAACCTGGAAATGACTGAGAAAACTGTTAAGGCAGGAGAGCCTAATGAAGTAATTCCACAAGACTGGCCTCATATTGCTTGTTACTTTCTCATACCAAAATTCTGTGGAATGTGGGAAATGAGGTCAAGGGAGTTTGGTGTCCCTCTACTAAGAGACAAAGTTGTTGTGTTGAAACCTCCCTTACACCAAAGTAAGGGCTTAGCCAAATCTGTTCAGAGGTGCACAGAAGAGGACTTGCACAGATTTTGAAAGTTGACTGTAAACAGCTCCCTTCTGTCCTCACACCTTGTACCGGTTAGCAAGCCTCTGCATCAGCATACGAATTACTTGGCCACTTTCTACTGCAGGAAGTTTCAGATCTTATTCTAGTGTTGGGGTGGGTGCTTTTGGCCAGTTCCAGTTCATATGACATTCTAAGCCCATCCTCAACACTGCTACTGGCCATACCTGCCCCATTCTGTAAGGGCACCTGAAGAACATCACGGTTAATAAACTGCAGGAAAGCAACCTCATACCAAGACATCTAAGTGGACCATCAGATGCAGGTAATGGCAATTCACAGAAGAGAAGCCCAGAAGAGCGTAACAATAGCAAAGCAGTTCTCAAATCTCCTACCCATGTTGCTGCTCCCTAACAGCAGCCAGCAGTCCCTCCCCCTATGCACCACGCAGAAGCAGCCTCCTGGTCACAGCCTGGCCAGACGTACCACACTGAATTGTGGTAGGGATCTCCATGGCTCTCCGGCGTTTGTAGCGCAGTTCACTAGACGGAGGCTGGTTCCAGTTTGCTGACAAATAACCAAATTCATCCCAGAACTTGATGATACCTCTCTGGGCTGGAAAACAAACAAGTTCCCACTCAGTACAGAGCCATCACCACAGAAATCACCACCTGCAGTCTTGGCTGCTCTCCCCCTTTGCTGCCTCCCAGCCAAAGTTTCTCCTTCCAGCCCCTGGTAACTGTGAAGCTTCATTACCTATAGCAACATCCTTCCAGTACTGAGCTAAATGATCCCCCATGGCCTTCAGCAAGTATCGATACTCTTTGGCATCAGCAAAGTCTTGTTTATTATGGGTTGGCTCCAGAACCAAATAGGGCACATCCACCACACCCACCACTCCACCACATGCCCTGGAAGAGGAAGACACAGTCACTAACATTATTGAATTATCAGATCAATTATCAGATTATCAGTGTTGAAAACAGCAGGTTATACACATACCCACCCACCCGTTCCCGCAGCAGTACCGGCTTTAATTTATCAGCTATCTAAGTCAGACTGGAGCCAGCATACATAAAAGGTGGGCTCAAATACCTGTATTTGCTTTCAAGGCCTATTCTCCATGTCCCTAGAATGAGGCAATATTGCTACCAGTATTTATCAGCCCCAAAGGCCAGCATTGAGTACAAATGCCTGACACTTCAGGTCTGACCAAAATCTGTGCAGACAACTTCCTATCAAGAAACCAGGGAAATACTGGGCAACATTAACTGTAATTTATTTGCCAGAATCCAAACTAAATGCTGACACAATGAGTAAACCTCACACTCATGAAGAACAATTAATGTAGAACAAAGTTATTGCACAGCCTGAATTATATGTAGGAACTTGCAAGGCTTAAGCAAAGGGATTGCCAAATAATCTCCAGGAACTCACATGCCACCATCCAGCTGTGGGCCCACCTTCTCATACATCTTTATCAGGCGACTGCAGTTATAAATGAACATGCCATCCAACTCGCGATGCTCAATATTCACACCAAAGACAAAATTCAGCTCTTTGGGTTCCTTCAGTGCCCTGAGAGAGAATAAAAAAAAGCCTCAGGAATGTTGAAACTAAAACTAATTGTTTGCTGTCATTAGAAGTGATCTAGCGCCTCTGAGCACTAGGGGTTTACCAACACCCGTCCTGTAGTCTGCTACAGCTAAAAACCACCAAGCACTTAGAATCCTAGAATAGTTAGGGTTGGAAAGGACCTTAAGATCATCCAGTTCCAACCCCTTGCCATAAGCGGGGACACCTCACACTAAACCATGGCACACAAGGCTTCATCCAACCTGGCCTTGAACACTGCCAGGGATGGAGCACTCACAACCTCCCTGGGCAACCCATTCCAGTGCCTCAGCACCCTCACAGGAAAGAATTTCTTCCTTAGATCCAATCTAAACCTCTCCTGTTTCAGTTTGAACCCGTTCCCCCTTGTCTCGTCACTGCAGTCCCTAATGAAGAGCCCCTCTCCAGCAGCCCTATAGTCCCCCTTCAGACACTGGAAGCTGCTATGAGGAATCCACGCAACCTTCTCTTCTCCAGGCTGAGCAGCCCCAACTTTCCCAGCCTGTCTTCATATGGGAGATGCTC
>NDXB01020719.1:29353-43279 GCA_002631895.1 Agapornis roseicollis | reverse complement strand
ACACAGCTTGGTGTCATCGGCAAACTTGCTGAGGGAGCACTCAATCCCACTGTCCATGGCAGCGACAAAGATGTTAAACAGGACCAGTGATATAAAGGTGCTTCTTCCTGTGTCTCTTGTGGTGGCAACAGGATCACAGCTACAGAGCTTCTGTCCTTCAGACTCTTACACACCAGATGCAGCGTGGCTAAAGTATCCTCAGCCTTTCTGATGAAATTATGCCTGTACTAGAAGGCATCAGATGTGCTTACTTTCTGAATATAATCTACTGCCAATGTACTATAGTGTTAAATATAGGGTTTAATCTTCCTAACACTTTGGTGAGATATGAACAAGTGAATCTTATATTAAAGGTGGGAACTGACAATCAGGACAAATCATTCAGAAATACAGTGGTGAAGTGAAGATGTCATCAGGATATCCTGTGTGCTAGTACATTTTCATATACATCAAGCTATCCCAAACCAGAAATCAGAAGAGGGGTTAAAAGCCCAGAAGTTCAAATTCACAGGAGTAGCTGGTGTTCTCTGGAAGAAATGCATTGGTTCCATGACTCTGAGTCTGTACTATTTCTCCTTTCCTAATGTGTACAAGGAACGTTTTTCTGACACATTTCTCATACAGGATAGTATGACAGTGAAGATGCTGCATGACAGCCATTTTTGTGACTGTGGCCTTTGAGGGGCTGTGTGTTTGTCAAATGTGAGGCAGCCTTTCATAAGAGACCCTGTTAGGCTCTGATGCAGAGCAAGTTCCACTCATTTTGTCAGGAGGTCTCTGTTTTATGCCCCTCACTGGCTCTGTCTCACTGACGTGAGCTAGCAGGAGAGCTTTCTGTTGTGTCTTCGTCTCCAGCCTCCTGCTACCAACCTGGTAGGGCTTTCTGTTTTTCTGGGAATGCTACCCTTTGGAATGGAGTGCCGTGCTTCTGGGGCTTTGGTTGCTATGGTTTTATCCCAGAAATATTCTGCTTTCTCAGAAAATATTCAGTCATATCCTTCAGCATTAGAGCTGTTTGGTTTTGATACAAATTACTCCCTGAGTATTTGGATGGCTGAGACCACCACACGGTTACTTGTGCAGTGGTGGAAGAAAAAGCTCATAGTGTGAAGCTTCTTCAGTTCGAGGTCCTGTCAACCTTGACTGGCAGGTACGAGAATAGACCTGAAACGTGACAGCTTTGGGGGAATTCTCCTTCCCAACCCTCTGAGCATCCAACCACAGGTTCAAAAGCAGTTACTCCATACAACTTTGCTAAACCATGAAGCAGGTATCTTCTGCAATAGCATTTCAGCTTTAGGAGTTGGAACTTATATCCTCAGCTGATCTCCAAGGTTAGCCTTGCAAGATGATCAGCGTTAGTCCGTACAATACACCACAAGGGGAAGAGAGAGTGCTTGCACTGGATGGTAAAGCATGACTGGGAAAGCTATGTTTGCCAGAACTGTGCTTTGGGAGAAGTTACTTCGTTCCTTACTTTTCCATATTTCCATCTGAAAAGGAGAATATTTGCTTTCCCCACAGAGGACTGTGAGGTGGGGAATGAATTCCACTTAATAGTTTGTGGGTGTAGTAGGCTGACCCTGGCTGGAGACCAGGTGCCCACCAGAGACACTCTATTACTCTCCTCCTCAACTGCACAGGGGAAAGAAAATGTAATGAAAGGCTCATGGGTTGAGATAGGGGCAGGGAGAGATCACTCACCAATTATTGTCATGAGCAAAACAGCCTCGACTTGGGGAAATTGATTTATTACCTGTCAAGTCAGAGCAGGATAGTGAGAAAGAAATCCAAATCTTGAAACACCTTCCCCCCACCCCTCCCTTCTTCCCGGGCTCAACTTTACTTCCAGTTTCTCTACCTAGTCTCTGCCAGTGGCACAGACAGTCAGGGAATAGGGGTTACTGTCAGCTTATCACACTCTCTGCCACTCCTTCCTTCTCACACTCTTCCCCTGCCCCAGCGTGGGGTCCCAGGCTTTTTTTCCCCTTCTTAAACGCATTATCCCAGAGGTGTTACTACCATCACTGATGGGCTCAGCCCTGGCCAGTGGCAAGAGCTATCATGGACACAGCTGCATTGGCTCTGCTGAACATGAGAAGCTTCTAGCAGCTTCTCACAGAAGCCACCCCTATAGTCCCCCTACCCTACTACCCAAACCTTACCACGCAAACCCGATATAATGAGAAACAGACCAGTAGACTTAAACATAGGTGAATTTGATAATAGGGCTCATCCTGAAAAAGTCCCATGGGATGGGGTCAGTTCATGGCAAGAGAAAAATGTGACCTTTTTCCAAGGAATGTATACTTTCTCTAAAGAAAGGCAGCAAGTGCTGCTAGCTTTCCTGTCAATTAATATCTGCTAGGCACTTCCTACATCTTGAGGAGCCCCTGCAGGGAAATGCCCTGACAAAGTACCAAGTTGGAAATACAGACAATGAGTTCTTATAGTTCATTTCAGAGCTGCTGAATTAGGTTTTTTCATCAATGTCAGGCTTTTTGTTTGAACTGTGCAGTCCTAGTTTCTCACTTGTACCTGTTGCAGGAATACATCATCAAGAGCAAACCTGAGGCATGCCAGGGTACTGATAGCCATTTCCTATTATAAACTCCATATGATTTATTTTTATTAGCTATGGCATGAGTGTATATTAAAATGCAAGGGCTGTGGCCCCCTTTTGCTTTAATATCATACAATACATGCGTCCAGTCACACTACAGAGAAACAATTTGGCTATTTTCCTTCCCATCCTACCCTTACCTCACTCGCACAGCGTAACTGTCTCCAACCCTGAGACCTCCTACTGCTCACTTTTCCCCCCTGTTTTAAAAACAGAACAGATTATCTCTTTTAGCTTATGAGCAGGCAGAAATGTTAAAATAAAAGAGCACAAAAAACCCCACAAAGCAAACCAAAACACAACACAAGTCCTTCCGACAGTGGAGGGGGTGAAGACAGAAGTTAGCTGCATCGGGAATCAAGTTATGTTGTTGTCCAGTGCTTTGGGAATGATAGTTTAAATATGATAGACTAGCTGGCTGGAATGTTACTAGATTGAGATCAAAACATTCAGCTTGTGAAGCCAAGTGGTAACTAGAGATCCTTCAAGTTTCTTTCAAGAAACACATAAATAGGGTGGTTCAGCATGCCACATTTTTGCCCTATTTTGCATTTAGCTATTGAGGAAAACTAGCAAATTAAGCATTTTTACCACCAGAAAACAGTATTTGTTCCACAATAAATGTTAACCACTGCCTATGTTTGTTTCCCCCTTTTGTACTTGAATATTATTGATCAACCACAGGAACAGAAGAATCTTTGAGCAGCAGCCCAAATTGTCTGAAAGCCCTCCTTGGTTTCCCAAGCATGAATTCCACAGCACTTCCCATGAAGAAAAGTATTTACAAGCTGGGTGGTAAGAGACACCTGGGTGGAGTGAAATTGATAGCAGGAATAGAAGGCTGACTCAACCCTAGTTAGAATAAAACGTTTACCCAGAAAACACAAACTATATGCCATTAATAGAAACTGTGCTCTTGAGATTCATTCCACAAGTGCGATAGTACAGCAAGCAAATAGCATCAGCAATGCCAACTGGCAGCAAAACAAAAAAACAAACATCAGCAACCTATTAGAAACTGATCTGGCAGGGAAAAAAAATGCCATTTACAGGTAAGATATATTAGGTGAGACTTGTCTTGTGACTGCAGCTCTTTTATGCAGGAAAAGGCCCAAGCAGTGAAAAGAGCCTCTGAAAGCTCCAGATGCAACTGAAGGAGAATTCCTCCTGTAACTGCAAGGAGGGCTTTTGGCTGTCCCTCTAAAAGTCACCGGTGAGCCCAGGTATCAAACAGGCCCCCACTGGCGGTGGGCTCACAAAGCCCAATGAGACAATGAGCCAAAGCATGCGTTCCAGGGCCATTGAGCAACACTGTCACCAGCAGAGCACACAAGGCCCCTGGGTTCTGTAAATTCTGCACAAATTCGAACCCTACTGCAGTGCTTGCAGTGACCTGGGCTAGACAGGGGGCAGATGTGGGCTAAAACTGCCTTTACTTCTAAGGGAAGAGTCCTGTGCCCTTCAGCAAGTGACCCAGGTTGTCACCTCTTATCTTGTCTCAATGACACTGAGATCCACATGGAGTTGCCTTTACATTTAAAGACAGGAATATTTTGAGAAAAGAGGTGAGAAAATAAAGCTAGAACTTGCACCAGGAGAAGCGCATTTGGTATCTCACAGGAAAGCCAGAGTGCCCACCATGCATCTCCATAAGGAGCCAAGCCATGAGAAACTGCTTCTGTTGAGCCAGGCCCCAGAACACAGCTCCTTCCATATGCAGGGTACTTTGGCCATCACTGGACTAGCATAACCCCATGGGCTTCAGAAGCATTGGCCACAGAAAGAAAAGGAGTAATTTATCCACTGCCTTAAAATCTCATATTTTAAAACTTAGTTCATGTCAAGTCACTCACCATGATCATAAAACAAAGCCTAAATGGAACAGGGAGAAGGAAAAATAGAGAGATATTCTTATTCTAATGAAAAAATTAGTAGGCACGTAAGCCTGAAGAGGAATATGGGAAGATGTCATGAGCATTTCTTTGCTCTGACAAACTGGTTTAGCAGTGAATGCCTCAGAGAAGAGGCAGTCAGTGGCTAAGAAGGAAAAATCCCCAGAGAGGCCACAGCATTCAAGTGTTTGGGCCTGAGTCAAGTGGCAATTACATACCTTCAAATGGGAGAAACCATTTATAGGAAGCCCTGATTCTTAAAAATAAAACCCCCATGTTCTCTATCTTGCATTACACGTATCATGGTTTAACTTCAGCCAGTAACTAAGCACTCAATCACTCCCCTCCAGAAGGATGAGGGAGAGAATCAGAAAAGTAGGAGTGAGAAAACTTGTGTGTTGAAATAAAGGCAGTTTAACAGGTAAAGCAAAAGCTGTATGTACAAGCAAAGCAAAACAAGGACTTCATTCACCAGTCCCCAAGGTCAGGCAGGTTTCAGCCATCTCCAGGAGAGCAGGGCTCCATCAACTGTAATGATGACTTAGAACACAAACACCATCACTCTACACATCCTCACACCCTGCTTCCTTCTTCCCCCAGCTTTATATGCTGAGCATGATGCCATATGGTACGGGATATCCACTGGGTTAATTGGGGTCAGCTGTCCCAGCTGTGTTAGAACTTCACCTGCACCTTCAGCCTACTCACTGGTGGGGTGGCGTGAGGAGGAGTAAAGGCCTTGACTCTGTGTGAGCACACCTTCTAATTTCATATTTAATGCTGCTGGTGTGATCTTGTCATTCCAAATTACTGGTACAGGTAAAGAAACCCTCCTAAAATACTCCCTGCTTTGATGGTTCCTTGCATTCTGTTGTCTTGTTTCTAAGTTGTTTTATTCCCATTCAATTTGTAGAACGGAGCCCTGCAAACATTTCCCAATAGCTTTTAGATTTCTACAACTGCTGAGATAGTGTCTCAGACAAAGACTTATAGGGCCAAAATCAAACTAGTGAAGGGTTCAAGATGACATCATGTTTTATGAACACAAGACGTGACCACAAATAACCTACAATAACCTTTAAAATTAGTTTTTTCCTGACTTCATAAAACAATATTTTATTTGGCAGGCCCTTACTGGCAAGCGCTTTGGATAGTTCTATTTGTTTTCTGTAACCAGGAAGACACAACCAGTGTTTTCACATAGGTTTCCTCCGTACTGTGGTTTTGCCATTTTCTGCCTCTTTATTACTGCCTGCTGCTGTTGAATATTTTTCTTGGGGATGTTTATTAAGAACAAGGATATGTATTAAAAACCTCCAAGCTTACCTTATAACAGCCCTGTTGAGTTTCTCCCACTGTAATATTACTGTATCAAAAACACAGAAATAGATCATGGTATTTAGAATGATCTGTTGCTCTAAGTTTAAAGTTATGTAATAACATACAGCTGGCTACATGTATATTATGAGAAACTGAAGGAAATCAGCCCATATGTCCTTTGATGCATTAACCAAGACCTAGATTTAGAAATCCACCATAACTTGTAGCACCATATGAAATGGAGGAAGGGGCTTAGCCAGTCACTGAGCTAAATAACAAAATAAAACCTCAGTGTTCACTTAAAGTAAATCAGAAAAGAACATGAGGGCAAGAAGTGCTTCTGGTTTCTTAGGGGATTTTACCTGGGATTATTTGCTCTTTCATTTCACCATCACCAGTTGTTCTGGTTGTGAGAACCACAGCTTGAGAGGTGCCTTTTCCATAGTGCTGCCTGTAACTGTGCAGGATTGCTCTTTGTATTTGACACTGCTCTGGCTTTCGCTGGTTTGAGTTGTGCTGTCGTGGAAAAATGGACTCTTTTCCCACCACATCTGCAGGAGCAGTTATGTTGCTCTCAGTGCCTTAACTATGTAATTTGGGGGGTTACATATATTTCTGTAAGAGTTTTCTTCAGTATATTTTAAACTATGAAATCAATTCAGTCTGCATCCAAATTGCACTATTCAGTAAATCCCATCCCCCCCTCTCCCAAATGTTTTGTATGTTTGAGCAGGGACCATGCAATTAAGTTGAGCTTTTCAGCTTCTGTACGCAGACTTCCTAGTAATCCTTCTTTCTTCTGTACAGTATGAAGCTTGAATGAATAAGGAAAGTTCCAATAATTAAACTTGCTCTATTGACCTAACCAAAATTAACTGGCTATGCAACAATGTAGCTGTCCGTGTAAAAACAGGAAGTCAGATTTCCCCAAGTAACCCTTATTCACCATGAGAAAAACAGCTGGCGCTCTCCCTTCACATGCAAGTGTGTGGGGCATGGATAAAAGATGTATACTTCTGATATCCTCCCTTTTAAAAGTCTGTGTTGGTTTTTTTTTCTCCAGTGGAAGTTTTCCAGCACTCAGTTCCTGAGAGGTAGGGCCCCAAGATAGTCTGGTCAAAATAGGCAGAATCAGATCTTTGTAAGGAGAGGTCTGTGAAAAGGAGAAAGGAGCCGCATTAGTAGAACATGAATTATCCTCCCTGACCTCCAAAGAGAAAAACAATCAAGGATTGATTATGCACTTTGTTTCTCCCTAAGAAGGAGTAATAAGAAGAACTCCTCCTTACAACAACAATAACCACTGTTTGAGAAGCAGAGCTTTTGTGTCGCTGTTTTGCAGTAGTTACGCTACATTTCTCCCAGTACACTGCTGGGATTTTGTAGTTTTTGTTTTGCTACGCATGCTCGCACATCTGCTCCACATGTGTGACCGGCAACTGGGTTTTCTGAGCTGAACGTCCTGTTAAATGGACAGAGTGGGCAGACCATTCCTTAGAGAGCAGAGAATCTGCCTCTGGTGGATTGCCGCCAAATGCAACGGTGTAATAAAGAAAAGAAAGCTGCTCATTCGGATTGCTCTGAAATGAACTGTGTCCTCTCCTAAAATACCATCTGGTCAGGTTCCCTGGAGGTGCAATCCAGCACACCTAGGTCTGGCAGTCTCTGTGTTTGATGGCTGTAAATGTCTCTGCGTAGGTCGGCTGCAGGGAGGCAGGATCATTAAGAATTAGAAGAGGTGAAACAATTGTACTCTCATTCCCTTCCACCCGCCCAGACAAAATTATATGCGAGGGTTGGGGAGATGATTGTGCTTTCTGTTGCTGAAGCTGACAGCTAATATTTGAAGTAGTTGTCTTAGGCTGCACCTTTATATGTATAGCCTAAAAGCTTTGTGTTCAGTTGGTGTCAACCACTAGCAATCTGGACTAGTTGTCTTCTCAGACTGGCCCTAGTCAGGGGCCAATCAAGGCATTAATCAAGAGCTTTATAGTGTACTGTGTAAAGGAGGTACAAGTGAGCCTTATGGCATGTGTGCAAGGAAATCCAGCTTCCAGAAATCAAATCACACCAGGGACTGATAACAGATGTACAAAGTAAGAGGAGAAATTAACAGATGCTTCCCAGTTTGTGCCATTATCACCAATGAAACCCAACTCAGATGATCCGTAAGTCACATTAAGGAGTCTGCTGTGGATGAATTAGTTTCTTTCCTGATGCTGGCAAAATTCAGATTGTGACTGAACAGTGCTGGATCTATCCTGAATACACGTTGATTTTCTGAAGTGCTATCTGTGCTGCTAAAAGGATCCATGTCTGTGAGTTCAGCAGTTAGTTCTGCAACCATACATAGTATCACACTGGTTTAATCCATCTCTGCAATGGATGTCCCGTAAAGTAGGAAATGTTCCATTCCCAACAAACCCAGTATATCGTTTTCATTTTCTTCCGAGTCTACATTATCCTGGTGAATGAAGCAGGGCCTGGGAACATTCCTGGGCACTGGATTATGGTCATCTATGGTGTTAAACTGTTAGGCAAGTCCCTAGCACCCTCAGGGCTGCTGCCAACTACCCTGCAAACCGCTCCCAGGCACAGATCAGAAGCAGGGGATTTCCAGGACCATTCCCAATGGCAGTTTGCAAGCAGCCACCCAGTTTTGTAGGTTAAGAGTGTTTACTAGAGCTGAGCTGGCTGCTCTGTGGTTATTGGCCTTGGTTCCTGGGAACACTCCAGGAATGTCTCAGCCACCCATCCATAGCACTGAACAACTCTCACCACTGAGACTTTATTTTAAGCAAGGGCAGAGTCTACTTTGAGGTAGAGGGTTGTTTTTTCTGCCTGGGGAGACCATTTTCTTTGTATAGAAGCCCAAATGAAAAAACTCTGGCGTTATTTTCAGGGCTTCCCTCTGTGGCTACCACTTGACAGGGTTTTGTTTTGTGATTGCCCTGGAAGATATTAGGGGACTGAGCTCCTGCAGTAGCGTCACTGATGCGATGAATCTCACAGTGTCCAGCTAATACAAACATGCTGCCCCACTGAAGCCACCCTAAAAACGCTTTTGTTTGTTTGTTTGTCTGGTTTTTCCAAAGGTGTTTTAAAATAGCTGGCTGTCAGTTGCAAGTTCCTATTGTTCTTGTTTATCCGTCCGCTTATAACTGTGCTGGATTCAGTTCAAGATGATTTTTAACTAATTCGAAACCATTCATTTGATTATTGCTTACCACCCAGCAAAGAAATGGCCAAAGAGCAGGATCCTGCCTTTGCAGGACTCCTTAGGAACGTGGATTCAGCTCAAATACAAACAAATTACTAATATTATTTATGGGTTTTTTTTTTTGACGCAGAGTGTATCTATCTTAAAGAAATGAGTCCTTTGGCTCCTGTTATTTTAGCAACTACGAAACTGAGAAAAACATCACTTACTAACAGCTGTGCTGGCTCACTGTGTCTCAGATCAGGTATTCCAGGGAAAGCCTCTTGCTTAACTGATGCTTTCTGGGCTTCCCTGCATGAAGCTGCAACCTGGCAGGAATCTCTGAACCAACCAGCTTCCACACCCAAGGAGGGCTTTGTCTGAGCCCAGCAATTCCAGGCTCCAGGGGTGCTGGATGCAAACAGCAGGACCAGGAGGGCTTCCCGCCAGCTGGGAGTAAGCCCTGATACACAGACCCATGAAGCCAGCAGCTTTCCATCTTGAGTCTCCACTGTTCACATTTTGAGAAATGCAAGACTTTTGGTGCTCAGCATTCTAGAGTCAATGACTCAGCTTTCTTCAGTGAGCAGTTTCTGGTAAACCATTCCATTAGATAATTTCTGCTAGAAATTAGTGGAATAAGCATAGGGTAGAAAAGAATGGAACCGTTTATTAACGAATCACTCTGGGTAATTAGTGAGATATGAAGAAAAGCTGAACTCCTGAAAACCAAGTGACGCTTTTTCATTAGGCATTTAGATGTGGCTGGGAAAGTGGGGTTAAATATTTTCAGCCAGGCCTTAGATGGTGGTAAAGGTAGAGAGCTCTTCAGAGCCATTCAATAAACCACGGCAGCTATCTTCTACTGAACCTCGTATATGGCCTTCTATGTCTCACAAGGCTTAAGGACTCAGTAACACAGTATTGTGCTGTACCACACCACAGACCTTCTTGCTCACAGATACTATGACAGCATTATAGACTGGGGAGAGGAAAAAAAACCCTACTACTGGGGAAAAAAATATTTGCTGAATTAGTTGAGTGTTGTCAATGCAGTTTGTGACTGCCTCAGCAAGTTGCAAAGCCTAGAGAGTAAACACCTACAAAGCATTCAAATAAGGAACTGGAGCTTATTCAGCATAAGTCAGGTTTAACTATCTCATTTTCAACATGGCCTTTCAGATCCTGGTCTCTTTTGTGTTTGTTTTCAGCCTCCCGAACCTCCTGCCTGCTCTTTCATGTTCGACATCTGGCTTAATCAGGCTTAGGTTATCATGACATTTGTGAACATGTCTGATGAAGGTGCCTTTTTTATTACTCACCTGCACTCTGGTTTTAAACGTTAACATCTTAAATGTTGATAGGTTTTATTCGTATTCCCCAAACTGCATATTGTTTACACGTGTTTCTACTACACATATAATATAGATATTATAATGAAAACAAATACATATCTATGCATATATTTGCATCCATACATTTTATATATAGATATAGAAAGTGCATACGATATATAATGTATGCGGTCTTTGTGTGTGTATTTTTTACTAGGATTTAGCTCTAAATTCAAATATTTCTTCAATTATAACAGCACCTGTGGATGTATCTGTAAGTTTACTTAACAAACAGAGTGGACTTGTGTCAACACTAAAGCAGCCCAGAAGCTCAGGGCACCGTGTCATTTCCATATGCAGTTGGTAAGTAAGCTGTACCAGGTGGAAGAGGATTACATAAAAATGGGAAGGAAAGATTTGTCTCTGATATTATAGAGCAAGGGAGGAAGAAATTTAAGGGGGCAGACAATATTGCTCTAGCAAATAGAAGAGAGTCTCCCAAGGAAATTGGGGTCAGTGAGATTTTTCAATTCAACAAGATCAAGAAAAAGCTATTCAGGGGTCAGGAAGAGTCCTTGCACAGGAAAAACACACCTGAAGCTCATGAAAACATGGGGCTGGAGAGCATGGATTTGAGGCTGACAAAAGCTGCCTATGAAGGGAAGAGGAATTTTGCAGCTGGTGTGGCAGAGGGGAGTTTGGCTAGCAGGACACGCAGCTGAGGCTGAGATACAATCTGGAACAAAAGCAGCTGACTAGGAGTCACCAGAGGGCTTTCACCATTCTGAGAAGTATGTGCAGCGGAAAGTGCTGACTGTGGGGTCCCCATTCTCACCCTCTCTGATACATATCCCTGAAGCTACTGTTAGTTTTTACCTCTGAATCGTGTGCAGATCTCTAAAGTATGGAAGTTTCTACATGTGGTAAGTCAACCAAAACAACCTATAAGCTTTCATCTTAAGACTTTTGTTGTTCTTATGGTACACTGCTCACAGACTGCTGTAGCTTGTACCTGAGGCTTCAATCCTGTTCCACTTCAGAAGGCAGGGTGCAATGTTTTTACTAGCCACTACTGAGATATACAGGGTCAGGAGAAACCAGATAAAGTATCTTGGACTAGTTGTCAAAACTTCTGCTCTTGTTAGCCTTTTGGATGTGAGAAACTGGCCAAAATTCAAGGGGGTTGCACTGTTCCAAAGAGGAGACACTGGTGCAGGAATCAATATTTCTCTCAAACAATTTTGCACATTTACAAGGAAAGAACTGACCTGCTTTTCCTGAGGAGAAAAAAAATGCAGTTATTCACCACATCACTGTGCTTCTAAGTTACCTCCCCATGAGGATTGTCTCCAGGCTTTTCAGGGTTGTGCAACCAGCTGTTTGTTGGTTTCTGTTCCTTTTCTTTCTATACCAAACAAAAGAACACGTTGTAAAGGGATCACAGGTAACAGAAGTCGGGCTAATAGAAGAACCAAATTAACACAGTCATGTCAGGCCTGTGTTGCACATGAGGTTGTTAGATTTGCAGAAGGTAGTACTTGTAAGTGCAAGCCCAGTACAAAACAGAGGAAGCTGATATGTTTTCAGGGATGTTCTTTATAATCTCCACAGTACAATGCCTTGTACAGTATGGCTGGACCTCTGGGTTACTGTGGGAGATACCTGGGCATGTTTTCTTTTTGCTTCCATTTATTCCTCTCATATATGCAACCATTAATTTGAACAATACCCTTTTCACCCAGAGAGCTTGCTCAGTTACTCAATTCTTTGGTTACTTTCAATACATCCTTGTTTTAGTGTGGAGACTGGTGGCACTCCATGAACAGCTTGATTACTTGACTGCAGGTGGTCAAACCTGCCCACTTCAGAGGAGATTCACTGCACTCTCTGTGACTGAAAGCACTGGAAGAAGTCACAACTTCAGCAGCTGCTTTCTCTTTCTATGAATACTGTATACAAAGAGCTATGTACACCACGTGCTTCTTTAGCAATTCTATCTGGAGTAACCTTCAGATCTTTAATGTGGACACTGGACTATAGTTAGAGTATTTGGAATCCAAACTTAGTCATGCTTTGGGTTGTTTTGTTTATTGTTTTTTTTTTTTAATGCAAGACCTACCTAAAATCCTTTAGAACAGCTGGAATATTACTGGAAAACAGCTGGAAAACAGCAAATGAACTATTATGGGGGGAGAATGCAGGGTGTGGGGGGGCCACAGAAGCAAGTTACCATAAGAAAAGTGGGGGCAGGGGCTGTAGCAATTCTTGAGTGTGTGCTCCTGTCCTGCAGGAGAGATGTAATTGTGTTATCTTGCTGTCAGTGTTTTGGGTAAATGGAGACCAAGAAACGATCTGTCTCAGCAAAATGGGAACAGCTCTCCCCAGCTATTGCACATTGCTTGCTGTCACCTTTAATGACTGGTTATAAAGTACTTGAGGATCTTCCTATGCAAAGTGTTACATATGAGCTACTGGTAATTAAATTTTTTATTGTGTACTTGTTTAAGCCAATGCTAACAGTAACTAGTGGAAAGCATCAATCTCTATGTCTCCAGAAGGTCAGAATAATTGGAAAGAGCTGCCTAGATAAAATGTGTGAAATCTGAAGAAAGCGTGTCTGAAGAGTGTGGTGTGTTCTCACAAACGGGTGGAGAAAGGAAGTCTTTTTCATTTATCAGCACTTGATTCAATCTAATATGAAAGATTGAGACTACAGCAAGCTGATAGAGCCAGAATATTTTCTCTGTGTGTTGCTCTGGTAGCAGTTGCCACTTTCTCTGGATGAAGTACCTAAAATTATCTATATGATATTCAAACATATTACATGTTAAGTGGTCATTAGACAGCTTTAATATTCAGCAAAGGAGCCAAATCAACTTATAAGAGCTATGAATCTTCTTGGAACTGGCATGAGGCACTTATTATCCATACCTCTAGTAATACCGCTTAAAACAAGCGCATACAACAAACGACACAGGAGAGCGAAGAGGTTGGTGACAACTGAGAAAAACACTGGCTGGCCCTGGCTTAAAGGCAAGACCTATAAATTAACATGTGTGCAGGTGCACTGCTGAACGTGCCTTTGTGCATGTGCACGCACGTTCAGCGTCTGCCAGACAGATCACAGGGAGCTATTGCAGCTCCCTCAGTTTCTGCTTGGCCCTGGCAGAAGTTGGGGAGCTGGTAATTGTTTCCCTAAACTATGCACCAGGTGCAGCTCCCGTGTCTCTAAGCTGTCATTCACAATACTACACTGCACCCGCTTGCGAAGAGCCCACACCTTCGGCACGCACCATCCTAAAGGAAGACAAGTGAGATCCGGAGAATGAGCACTTCAGTACTGAACAAATAGGTATTCACAGCTGTTGCTGGGTTTACCCCTAGCCATTAGCATGTGATTGTATGACTTTATTTTTAAGATTATTTTTTATCATAAATGTAATTTCTTAAACAAAATCTGTGAGGGATTGGCTGAACCGCATATACTTGCTCATTGGCCACACTAAGCTTCATGCAGCTACCTGGGAACCCGGGGCTGAGTGAGACCCCCCCCCCCCC
>NDXB01020719.1:0-29309 GCA_002631895.1 Agapornis roseicollis | reverse complement strand
CACACTAAGCTTCCTTCCGCGACCCTGGAACCCGGGGCTGGGGGGGGCCCCCCCCCCCCCAGCTCTTCCTTTCACTTCACAACTTCATGAACTATTTGACATTAGCTAAACCCTTTAACTAACCTGTAGCATATACAGCAGATAGCTCATACCCGATAGGGTTAAGTTGCTAAAGAGCTCGATAGATGAAGCCGTGTGCTCTCCTAGCCGGGGCACCCTCACAGCCTCTCAGCCACGCCAGGGCTGCCCGCCATTTCTGGTGTTATACTCCCCCTGCCGGGCGAGCCGATCACCGCCGCTCCTCCGCCCCTCGCTCGCTCGCCGCTCCTCGCCTTCTGCCGGTCGTGTTTACCTTCCGTCCCCTGCAGTTAGAATCATAGGATAGTTCGGGTTGGAAAGCACCTTAAGATCATCCAGTTCCAACCCCCCTGCCATAGGCAGGAATACCTCACACTAAACCATGCCACCCAAGGCTTCATCCAACCTGGCCTCGAGCACCGCCAGGGATGGAGCACTCACAACCTCCCTGGCCAGCCCATTCCAGTGCCTCACCACCCTCACAGGAAAGAATTTCTTCCTTAGATCCAATCTAAACCTCCCCTGTTTAAGTTTGAACCCGTTACCCCTTGTCCTGTCACTACAGTCCCTAATGAAGAGCCCCTCCCCAGCATCCCTATAGGCCCCCTTCAGATACTGGAAGGCTGCTTACTCCTTATTCACCAGCATGCTAATCGGAGCAGTACCCCGCTGGAAAGGCTGTTAAGGAGTCTCACTGTACGATTATCACAGGAACAACCTTAACCCCATCATCACTTACCTTCTCTCCTCTTGCTCAGTCTGTGGAGAGTTTCATCCCATTTCTTTATGGCTCTCAGGTGCTTCCAGGGGTCTTGGTTTATCCTTCCCCCCTTTAATGAGTGCCTTGGGGTTGGAGCCCCTTCTCTTGTGCGCACCTCCATCATACCCTCTCACTACTGCTCTGTGGTAAGAGCTGAGGGACATAGATTTTTTCTTTTACTGTTTTTTTTTATTCCTCCATGAATTTTGATATTTGAATACCTTCAACCTAAATCAAAGCCAAAAAAATGGCATTTCATTGTTTCTTAGTATGAACGATGACAGAGAAAAGGAAAGTTTCAAGCATATGATCAAGTATTTTCAAAGGAAGACATAGTTCAGCATCTGAATGTGGCTGGTTTCAAATGCTTTTTCTTAAACCCATATTAAATTGCATTTCCCTGTAACAGCATATTGCCTTATGGGAGGAATATTTGTCTGATGCCACATCTTGCCTTTGGAGTAGTCTTCCTGGGCAAATATCTTCCACAAAGACACCAGAGGCATCTGACTTCCACCTTTCCCTCACAGCTTGCTTAGAGGAGAGTCTGCACTGTGTTGTGGGAGATGGCATCCTTCAGGCACCTGGCTAGGGGACCACTGCTGGAGTGCGGTGGGGAGCCTGAGACACTCCTCTCTGGAGCCAGTGTAGCCATAAAGAAATGCAGGGCAGTGGCTTTGTTGAGTTGATTTAAGCTTGCTTGCATGGTTTAAGTCAGCTAAAACGCCCAAGATACTCTGATTTGGTTCCATGGATCATTTCAGCTTCGTAGACACTGTTTTCTCCCCCAAAATTCATTCAGGTGGAAGATTCCCAACGGTTTTCTCCTCCTTATCTTACCAGGCATCAGCCTCAGCCCGCTGCAGAGAGCTGGCAGTGGTGAAGAGGGATGTAGGGCCTGATCCCCGCCCAGGATCTCTCAGAGCAGCGCGTCCTGAGCTCAACTACCATCCCAGCCAGCGTGCTGCTAGGCTGTGGCACGTCCCAGGAGATGGGCAGAGCCAGGCAATGGGCTCAGGATCCAGCTGAGCGTTTAATCTCCTTGCTGTGTAGCCCATGTGGGGATCAGGAAGGAGGCTCAGCCTAGATGTAGCTGCCAGGCAGAGAGCAGGGTGAGCCTGTCCCCCAAGCCCTCTCTTCAGGCAGGGCTCAAGCTGGCCTCCAGCAGGTCTAAGCTGCCATTCTGTGGGGCACAGTGGAGGCCTGGCAGGGTTAGGCACAGCCCGACCAGCCTTGCTTCCTTAGCACTGAACACAGCAGTCGGAGGGGTCTGGTTTCCTCTGTTAAATGCTTTCAAAAAACTACAGTTCTTAATAGCGCAGTCATCAGTATGAGTGACAACCCCGGGTCTGTCCAAGAGGGATTCCAGCTCAATTCACTGAGCTGATGCGGAACATAAACAGGGATGAACACTCATAATTCTATTGCACAAAATCAAAATGAGTCAAATGAGAAACATGCCTGGATAATTTTAATACACTGATAAATTCTGCAGTCCATGGTCTTTGCCAGTATTTCAGGTATATGAGTAATACCACCTATTATCTCTTGAGCCACTGAAAAATGAATGCAGGAAAAGAGAGATTTCCATGGTTCAGCTGGTTAATCAAGGGTTCCCTGATACACAGGGTTGTTTTCAGCACTCAAGTGTCATCTCAGCAGTAATAAATTTTACAAGACAGCACTTTTAAGCTTTTATGGTTTTCAATTTACAAAGGACTTCATAAATATGAATACAATCACTGTAACAAATACTGCTGTGAAGTAGCCATTATTCATATTCCACAGAGGGAGACACTAAAGCACAGTCATGTTTACTAACCCACCAGTGCTCACCTTTCCCTGAGCAGAATGATTGCCCAGCTCTCCTGACTCTCTGGTCTGTTCTTTTAACCTGGGATAATGTGCACCATATGCACTTTGCTGTTTTATAGGGAGAAAACAGCAGCAAGATACAGTAGAGACCTGAGGGATCTCTGCGATCTAGCACTGGCCTCAATGCCCTGTGACCTTATCTTTCCTCAAGAAGTCAGTGTGTTCTTGGCCTCCTCCAGTCTCTTTCCATCACCTGTGTCCGGCCTCATTCCATGTAGTGTTTGTTTAGGCTATGAAGTTCCTTGGAGAAGAGGCACTGTTTTAAAAGTGGCTGGCACATTAATGTCTCAGTTGAGATTAGGAACCCAAAGTAGTGCATTCACTTCATAGTGATATGTTGGTTTCTTGAGAAATACTTCAATTTAGAACAGCACCCGAGTCCAAGTATTGTACCTACCAACGAACATACATGACAGCGACAGCCATAGCCCAGAGAGCTTACAGGAGGTGGTGTTGTTTCATTTACACGTGTATATGCAGAGAATCTGAGGGCTCAGGCAAGAAATTGCCTCTTCTAGCCCACACTGGAAGTCCAGGCCAGAATCCGTAACCAACAGTCACTCTTCAGAACTGTCATTGGTAGGAAAAATTACATCCTTGATGTTTTAAACAGCAGTTCATCCTCTCAGCACTGCTGGCTTCTGTGCTTCCTCTAATTATTACTGTTGTTATAATTATTTCACTTAATTAGATCAGACTTGTTATTTCCTCAAGTCCTTTTCTTTGGTTCTTCAGGACTCTTCTTTTTCTTCAGTACTTTGGGACTGACCTTCTTTGGCACTCTAGAAATAAGGAAGGAAGATATTCTTCAGACTACCTTTTATTTCATGCACATGAGGCATCTCCACAGATAATGAATATTGTGTGCTTTTTTATCACGAGTAGGACCTACAGGAAAGGTATTTACCATCCTCCTTTGCACCTGAGTAACCATTTCTTCATTCATCTAATGAAATCTTGAAGGTACTCTTGCACTGTTGTCTTCAAATGTAAATAGAAGGGGTATGATTCACTACATACAATTCCATATGTCTAAAGTTAGACATCTATTTGAAATCAGCTGAATTTATGAATTATCATTCATGGCACAATCAATTGAAACGAGATTCTTTTCCTTACATGTTTTTGTAAGTGGTTTGAGTGTTTGAGGATGAATGGCTTCCTATGTTTCTATGTGTAAGTGTGATAAGCATTCTCTGAAAGTGATGCAAAATAATTTGCATGTAATTATGAGACTTACTATTGTTTTAAAGTAGTTCATATGGTCACACAACTCCTACCTGACAGCAAATACACATGAAAATCCAAACCTGTGTGGTGATGGCTGCGTGCATGTAGTGAAGCCTAGTGTGCACCAGTAAAGATCTCATAGAGGAGTGCTCCTCTGCTTACTTCTGTGCTCTTGGCTCTTGCTATAAGCAGCACTGCTATGAAAGCACAGGATTATCTGCTTTACTGTGACACTTGCTAGATATGAGTGAGTAATAAAAGCTACAATCCAGCCTACAGACAACCCTCCAAAACATCCCAACAATATCTACTGCTCTACAGCTCTTCATTCACCCTAGGTACTACATTCTATGATCAGGAAAATCCCAATTTGACTGCACAGACACAAAGCAGCATTTTAACTGCAGAGGGCATGAAAGAGCTACAGAATAGCATGGTGCTTTACTTACAAGGCATTACTTGCAAGATCATATTCTACAAGTTTGATTTCTCCCGCACTGAGTATTTACATTATCTCATTTTAAGCCCTGAAAGACCCTCTGTGGGATCCATCAGATTGCTTTCTTGGGGAAAAATACAAACCTGAAGAACATAAATTTCCAGATTCACTCTAGAGGATATTTCTTACGATAATCATGGACTAGAAATCATTTTGTTATTGTCACTGAATCTAATGGATGTAAAGTCTTACTGAGATTTTATTTCCCATTTTACCTCACACTCAAAAAACACGGGGTTTTTAATGTGCACAGAAGACTGCTAATGTAGGATGAGCTGACGTTTACCTGTTCAATGCCACTTTGAAAGCCCCCAGCCATTCATTTATGCTTACTAGAATCACTGACCACATCCATCATAGTACAGTGCAGCTACGTTATAAAATTTTTCTGGTGCTTATACGGCTTTCATCAAATTGGATTTCAGATTAAAAAAAAAAATATATCAAAATTAAAGAGGTTTTTTTCACTATAGTATAAATTACCATTCATAAGAGCAGTTGAAGAGTCCTAATTTGAGCACAGAATTGTCCAGACCTTGCCCATTTGGGCTATATTTTAGGGTTTTCTGGAAATCTGAAGCAGATCTCACTCAGGGTGTCATTTCAGAGGAATGAAATAGGCCTGCAAAAACCGCTACCAAGAATCCAGCCCGGGGCAGGTAGGTGTTGGCAGCAGCAGCCCCAGACGGTAACAAACCACTTTGCCATCCTCCACCCACACGGCCTAATTAGCATGAATCCCAATGTTTCCATTCACCCACACGTTAAGCGTGTTTTCCAGCTGCCTCTGTAAGTCATCTAATCATAGAATAGTTAGGGTTGGAAGGGACCTTAAAATCATCCAGTTCCAACCCCCCTGCCGTAAGCAGGGACACCTCACACTAAACTGTGTTCACTCTGCAGTCACTCGGGCTGATACGGGTCCAATACCACGCTCAGTGGGTTTTTTCAGCCCATCTGAATGCCTCACGTTATCACCGCTGGGCACCAGTGAAGGTGGAAAGCACAATACCGGCTCTTCCTCCGTCTTTAGTCAACTTGAGGGAGACTTTCGATAAACTATTGATGGTCGCCACCAGAGGGTGCAGCGCTGCCACGGTAATGCCCGCTCTCACACTAACTAACTCTGTAGAGCTGCCTGCACAAAGGTGCACAATGGAAAGCAGGATTGAATAAATACAAAGTCAGTGAAGCCAGTTGCTTTAAATAATACGAACAAACCCCAAACACAAGAAGTAATACGCCTTTTGTGCTGAGCACTCAGGGCATTTTGCAGCTTTTCTTGAAATAGGAATAGGAATACTTCTTTGATCTGCAGCAAGCAGCCACTCCCAGAAGGGGTGAGAGACACCTCACTTCCTTCCTTCCTTTTCTTATCCTGACCTACCAGTCTGGAATGCAGTTCACCTCTGAGCATTTTCAGATGTATCATTTTCAGAGAGGCTTGCATGTCACAACACACAACCAGGGTTTACTTCACTGCTTACAAAGGCTGCACATGACAGCCCAGCAGAGGGGCCATATACTGTACTGACCCTCCCTTGCTTCACCTACACATGCACCCTTAGTCTGCAGGAGGGGCATAACGGTGTTAGAACAACAAATATTCATCTCGCCCTCAACATAGGCAGCATCCAAGACTGCAAAGTTACAAATCTAGTGGCCCACAGTGCGTCTGAGAGGCAGTTTAGGCTGATCCGTGCTTGATGGCTTAAGACCTCTATGTCTCTAGCACATCGTTTTGCAACAGGAATCCTGAGGTACATCCTTCCCCAAAGCTGTCCCGCCTGGTGACTGGTGAAAGCCAATCACTTCTTGCAGGGCTAGTTTCCAGTGAGAGAAGGCTTTTCAGCTTCCTCAACTGACCTGCTACACAGAAGCACAACTCTCAGTGCTAGCAGGAGAGAGGGACAAAACCGTGTTCAGAAGAAGCCAAGAGTTTTTCCAGTCCTGCAGGCTAGCTTAAACCATGCACAAACCCATCCTTTTAGGTTTATTGTGCTGTCTTCAGAGACTTTAAACTCTGACCAGCACTTTAGAAGTGCCCCTCTAGCCCCATGTGCCATAGGCCTGTGCTTAAGCTGGAGTCACAACTAAACTCCAGAATATAGTTGGCATTAATCAAGACCATAATGTTTCCCCCATCAAATGGCAAGGGACTTCAGCACAGCATAAATACACGCTTAAAACTGCAGCACAGTAATAATAATAAAACCCCAGCATAACCAGCAGAGTTATGTGTGAGTTAGCTGAAGATGGCTAGAGGGAGGAGATGCCGCGCATTCTTGAGTGCGCTGCAAGGAACTTTCAGTCCCATTGACTTCAATGGGGCTTCAATCAGGCTGTGCCTCTGCTGTGGAAAGGAACTGCTTAACACAGCATCGTGGGGTTCCTCTGCTTTTGTCTCTGAGCAACTCCTGGCAAAGCCACTGGTTAGTAAGTGAAAACACACTTTTTCCAGTCGCCAGGGCTGCAAGCTGTACCTGGACTTGGCTTCTTTTCCTTTTTGTTGTTGCTGCCTTTCAGATGGATTTGCAAATCCTTGACTAGGTTGGGGACATGACAAACCCAAGTCTAGCTACTGAAGCGGGCGAAGGGAAGTCCTGACCTTGGAGCAGATCACTCCCCCTCCAGCGGGACTGCTCTGCTTGCAGCTTTACTCCAGCTAACAAGAGGCATTGAGAGTCAGCCCAGCAGCTGCCATGCAGGAGGTCTGTCCCTCCGGGCAGCTGCTGCTCATCTGCCTGCAGCTGGCAGCGGAAGTGACATCTGTTCTCAGTCCCAGCTGTGAGCAGCACAGAGGTGCCAAAGCCCAAATGCCTCAGTTCTCAATCCAGGAGCGAGGAAGGGTTTCTGATGCCAGACCACGGCCTGGCTTGCAGTGGAAGGGGGGGGGAGTAGATTCATTGTGAGGACTTGGATAACTGTATGTGGTCAGGAAGTCTGTTCCAGNGGGGGGGGGGGGGGGGGGGGGGGGGGGGGGGGGGGGGGGGGGGGGGGGGGGGGGGGGGGGGGGGGGGGGGGGGGGGGGGGGGGGGGGGGGGGGGGGGTCGTCTCCTTCAACGATGGTGGGCTGGGAGGAATGAAAAGAGAGCAACAAATAGGGAGAGAAAGAACAAGTATTAGAAGTAGGGGAAAGGATTGGGGAAGAGCACAGGAGAAGACAGGAATGGCTGAAATGGAAACATGAAATTTGAAGTGACAGGGCCAGTCTGAGGGGAGGAAAGAAAATGAAGGAGGCACAATAATGAAAGAGATGCAGAAGTACAAATAATGCAGAAACAAGTCACTGTCCAAGGGAGGTGGTTATCTAAAATGGCTGCTGAATAGAGAAATGCCTCATTGAGTTGCCATCTCAGGTGCTATTGTGCCTAGGAGGCTTTCTTGCCCACAGCCCATAGTATGGATGCCATCCAGGGAGCCTCCCCTGCAGATCTGGCCATCTGGAGAAGCTCTGGTGTATTTTCTCTAGCCTCCTTGCCTCTCCATCTTATCTAAATTCAACTCACTTTTTCCTTGTCCAAGTCTTCGACTCTCTCATTTGTCTTTGTGTTATAATTCAGTGTTGTGTCATTTTAACTGAGTTATCGTTTCAGTTTCTGAGAGAGGACTATGTACAGGATGAAGGACAAGATCTGTTTCAATCTGAAGATTGAAAAGCATACTTAATTAACTTGGGAATGAATATATTAAGAAACATCACTTTGCTCCCCGGGTTGGTGTATACAAGCCGAGTGGTTTCTATCATAAACACATTTTCACAGTTGGGACTGTTGCCTTAGTACAGGTGCTGAATTTTGTTTTTCAGATCTGAAAACTAATTGAGTATTCCTGGAATAACCACGGAAAATATATATTCCATGAGTGCTTTATAGCCCTGTCAATCAAAACCAACTTACACTGGGAAAAATGCTGCTTTCCCTCTGTGCTTGCCAGAAGCACAAGACCAACTGAGTTGTGGTAAACAACCAGGCTGAGGAATGGGCTGAGGGAGACAGACATTGTAAAGGCTTACTCGTCTGAAGTTGGATGTGCAGGCACTGGGGCACAACGATTTGAAACCATTTTTGATACTTTGCCTTGGTATTGCATGGTCGGCACCCAGAGCGGGGGCATCTGACCTCAAGGTGGGGGCCATTACAACTTACCCCAAACCAGGTGCAGAAGATTGGATTGACTGAGTGGGGCAGAGATAATGAAAGCAGTTTCTTAGTTTCTCAGAATGTAGCTCATCAAGATTGGCTTTAAATAATGTGCAGTTAAATGGCCTTCCATATCACAATTATATAGTTCTGTAAGATAAACACATATATTTATATCTTAATATTTCATAACAGACTTTACCAATGGGAACTCTTAAAGATATTATCCTTTTTATAAGTCTCAGCAGCTCTGTTTCAGTGAGAATTATCTGTGGTTTCAATAAGTGATCTTGGAAACAAACGAGAGGAAATGCCTCTGAATACCATTCTTTCACTACCTACACAAAGAGAAAAATCAACCAGCTGCTAATCTTTGTATCTGCATTAATCAATCTAATAACTAAATACTTCTTTATTTTTCCCCAGTCAGGGAGGAACAAGACTAATGCATCTGTCATATGGATCAGAAAGAATAATCAGAAGTCTTAAAAAACATAAGGTTGAGGCACTACTAATACTCTGAAGGGCTCGATTCATCCCGTAACACAGTTTTTACAACTACCAGCCATTTTTATGTCAGAAGCATCAGGCCAGTTGCACTGGGTAGCTCTTGCCCAGAATTCTGGCTCATCCAGGAATATCTTAACAGGAACAAAGGGGAGCATGCATTGCCTGCACATGTTGGTGGATGCTTGTAAGATGAACTAGCATTTGTCGGATTAAACTTGTGGATGAAGACGGAGACATGAGGTAAAAAGGCTTTTGCATATCCAGAAGTAAATGTGCTTTTCTGCAAAAGTAAATCCTGAACAAAAAGCAGTGACCAGTAGTAAATGTCCAAGACAGGGAGAACAGAGCAAAGGAGCTATAACCCTTCTCTGGTGAAGAGACCTCCAAGACAGGAAAAGTAGCTCAGAAAGTGCTAAGCAGTAATGGGGAATCTCATTATGAGTCTTTGGAAGCTTCTGTTTGGATGGCACCTAAAACACGACTGTGGGGCTGATGAAGCTCTGACATCACCTAGAAATACATATCTGAATGCATCAAAAGCTTCAAGACATCCAGAGGCACTTTCTGTTTTGCAGCCTGTGTTAGTTATCAAGATGAGCTAAAAGCTGAAAGTCAACTGGAGTTATGGCACGGACTACAATAGAGTAACAACTCACTTTGTTTCTCTTTGCTCTTTGGTTTGTTTTGGGGTTGGGTCGGTTTTGGTTTTAATGTCACCATCTTCTATCCTTTTCATTCACAGCCTTGTTAGAGGGCCATCAAGCCATCTGGCTTAAGTTAGGTAGCCTGGAACGCTGAAGAAAAGACGACTGTAACTCGAAGTTCTTCTGTCTACTGATCTAAGACAAATGAAGGACGTTAGTTTTGAGATTTTTGCATGAAGTGGGTTAGTTTCAGTACACAAATCTAATTCACTCAACTTTGCAGTCATGAAAAGGCCTTCTAGGGCCATATTTTGTATTCTCTTTCTGATGAACACTACCCAAAGAACACTAATTAGAGGGCTTGAGGAGTAAGGTAAGCAAGGCTGGCAGAGTCTGAGCTTTTATTTACTCTGTGTTATCTGTGTTCAGATGTTCAAAGCAATATGGGTGGTGGCTGATTCACTAGTTAAATTCAAACCAGCATGTGTGTACAAAAGACTGCCAAGCTTCTCATGTATATTGCTATTTGTGAGAAACTGCACAGACAAAAAGCAATCAACCCGTTTCTTAATTTCATTTTATATCTTTATTCCCATTGTAAGTATTAACAATCATCCCAAAGACCATTTAAATTTGGTTTGGATACACAATAGCACTAATCGCAGTCCAGTTTCTTTTTTTTTCCTACCGCAGTTCTAGTATTTCATGATCTAGTTTAGTAGCTCCATTGGTGTATTTGCTCCCAGCAAAATGGGCTTCTCAGGGTCTGTACACTATTTAAAAAGATAGCTAAAGATTCAGAAGGAAGTAACACAAGGATTAACACTACATTAATGAAACTCGTTATCTCCCATTTCAGATTAGTACCGAGTATGTTTGATAACCTGAAACTTACTTTCTGTTGTGCATTATCTGTTCTCTTCTTAAAACAAGTTCATAAACAACCATAAGACAATTCCTCATTACAGCAGTTCATTACAGGAACTTTTCAAATTGGACTGAAATCCTTTTAAAAGAATGAGGTAAGTAAAACAACCCCACAAAGTAAAAGGTTCTGTTTAAGCATATGACAGTTTACACACCAATGCTAAGGAAGTACCACAATGTATAAGTTAGTGTAGAAAACATCAAGAACTTTCTCAATTGAATTGCTTATTATTTGAGGAAAACACATCACAGATTGTATGCATTCTAATCTTAATGTGAAGAGGAATCACAAAATACAAAGAGATGTCTCTCATTGTGTCTTTTAAAAGCCCGTGAGACAAATTCCTTCATCAAATCTATTAATGTAAAAGAGAATTAAGGAAATTATTTGTGAAAGCTGTCCTGCTAAATTATGAGTATCAATAATAAATTCTTTAGTTCTTCATTTATTTGCATACTATGCATATATGAATATATATGAATAAAATATGCCTATTTTATAGCCTGTTGTATACACTGAGCTAATATGAATGCTTACATTGTACAATGTCAGAAAAGGACAGATTATTAATCAAAGTAGAGCGAAAAGAGAAGCAAAGAAGAAAGCAGCTGATGCACGAGAACTTTGTTGGTTGTCTTAGGATGACTCGTGTGTGGAAGAAAATGGGGGCTTTGGACACAGAACAGTCAGCTAACAACTTTTTATTGTGCAGTAAAGGAAGTTTGGGATCAACATCAGCTTCTAAAAGGGATTTAAAATCAAGAGATACTCAGGGGAAGAGGAAGGGGACTGAACATGGATCATGCTATTCTAAGTTTTGTCTGAGCACCAGAGGATGTGGAAGATAGTGGGAATAAGGGGAGGAATGCTGGTTTCACAGGGAAACTTGCTGAACTGACAGTGCTCTTGCTCAGGACAGCCTGAATGGGGGGACTCACAGGATGCTTCTGGTGGGAATACTCTCTAAGACCTTATTACGGCAGGTACAAGACACTAACCTAGCCTCTTCACAAGTTGGAGGAAAGCTGGAATCCCTGAGTCTGATGCATAGAGAGTGCCAGGTGTTTTCAGGGACTGTCCACTTCTTGTATTGCTGTTAGTGGTTGCACTACCTGGAGATACTCCACGGAAAAGCCAATCACCATTTCACCTTCCCATCCCAACTTTCCACACTTGTATGTCAATGTAGCATATACCTGCATTCATCACATGCTTAGTTCTCTTCACCAGTACTTAATACAGACACATGCTAACCAGTGAGAGAGGAAAATTGCATTCTTGTGGATAAGCTAACAGAACCTTCCTATTTCTCCATTACCAACAGAGTGGCCTCTGAAACATTTTTTTCAGTCTTAACCCTTTTCCTTTAAGCATGCACACACACATACATGCATACACACACATACACGTGCAAACCCAAAGGGTATACGTAATACAGTGCTCACTGGAGCTAGTTCTGAATGATGGCACAGGGCTACTGGGAGAAGTGTAGCAGTAAGGAGCGCTACAGCCAGAGAATACTGCATCTGCAAAACTAGGGGTTAGCAACTTGCTGTTCCCATGCATATCTTTTCTTTGTTTGGCAGTTACTTTCATTCCATGGAGGCCAGGGACGTGACCCTTCAAATACTTCGTGCAATATCATTTCTGTGGATGTCAGGAAGGCTACACTACATAATGAACTCTACAGTCACTAACAGATACATAAGCAAATCTTAAATAATTTAACATAAAGAAGATGAGCTGTGCTTTGGGATTATTTTATCTTAAATCAAATCTAATTCATTCAGTCCTAGAGTACAACACACATACACGGGTTAAAGCCAATTCTGCATGAATGCTTTGGTGTCACCAGTACACCTTTCTAAATGATCATATAGAATGACAGAATGGTTAGGGTTGGAAAAGACCCTAAGATCATCCAGTTCCAACCCCTCTGCCATGGGCAGGGACACCTCACGCTAGACCATGTCACTCAAGACGTCATCCAACCTGGCCTTGAACACCACCAGGGATGGAGCACTTACCTCACAAAAACATTTCAGTACCGTTCCTCACAGTATGTACCCAGTGTGTCTCAGAATTATTTGTATGCCATTTTACACTTTATACATGATATCAGACTTGCATTTTCAGTATCAAAAATACGTTGTAAAAAGATCTTAATAGCAAATGTCATAAATCCAGAGTTTTCATCAAAGGGTAAAATGATTGAAGACCTTTGGTGAATGGATGAGCAAAAAGAAACATTTCCAAAAGCTACACAAGATTTATGGTCTTATGCTACCAACAGCTGGCCAATCAGCTCTGGGTTTCTGTCCATTATTAGTGCCAGGATAAGAGCAGCAGCAGAATTTACTGTCTCCTGAAGCAGCAAACAGTCCTAGGGAAAGAAAAAAGGGAGTGGGGGAAACAATGCGATTACAAAACCAGAAAAGGTAAATATTTACAATTAGTTTTCACGTATGCAAACTCACCATTGTCGGAAAAAGATCCCCAAAATTTGTACTTATTAGAAGGGCTTCTAAGCCTTGCGTTTAAAGGAAACACAATTCCACAGTAACATCCATTTTCCAGTGTCCACGATGATTTAACAAGCAAAATTACATTTTAAGGTATGTATTTTAACTGCTAGAACTAATGCCATCTATCTAGAGACCTCCAAAACAGAAGCTTGATTCTGTCATTTCCTTCCTAACTGATTTTTAAGATCTAAAAAGTAGTAAAAAAATGTTGGTTTGGGTTTGAAAACACTGGAACAAAGTGGATTTCATTGGGTAACATAGCCAAAGACCTGTAACTTCAAGCACCTACTGAATCCTCTCTGAAGTCTACAAACTACTTAACCTCACCCAGACATTTAAGCACTGGGACTTCAGTAGTGTAGGCTGATCTTTGTATCAAATAACTTCAAAGAGTAGTCTGGTTTTGATAGGCAAGTATAGAGACCGACACAGGAAGAAGTAATAAAAGGAGACTGATTCTGTGCTGCTAACTGAGCACTCCAACTCACGTTTGAAAGAGCCCTTTGTCAAATAGCCAAGTTTTCCTAATTGCACCGACTATAAAAGACTGGCCTCTTGCAACCAGTAATGTTTTCAGTTGTGCACTGGGAAAATAGCAATAGGTGTAGCCAGGCAAGCACATATCCCTGGAGGAGGAAACAGGAGAGAACAATTTCTGTGAAGCAACAGAAGAAAAGAAAGGTGTACAGAATTGTGGAGAGAATCTAGAAGATTTTCAAATACAGAAGGGCAGCTACAAAGAGAAAGCAAGGGCTGTTCTCCACAATGAGTAAAACTGGAAGCAATAGACTTAACTGAACTTAAACCGGGCAATAAGAAGTCAGGAGAGTTGTTTTAACAGTAGGGACTGGTATACAACAGAACAGGTTATTGGACAGATGAAGGAAACTCATCATTAGGGTCCTGTAACATGCGACCCATTTACATGTACAACGGGGTGCAGGTACAGCTTCCTGCCTGGGGCAGAAGGATGGAGCAGTTTGAGTCTGTATTTTTCACCACTATTTTTCTAAGATGCTGCATCAAAGAAGAATTTGTACAGGATGTTTGAGAAACTTGGAGTAATGGAGAAAGAGGAAATGGGTTCAACAACTTATACAAACCCAGAACTTTTAAACCTGCTTTTTTAAGGAGTGAGGCTACTCATGTGGAGGCCCACCTATTCAGCTAACATAGAGGGGAGCTGGAGACTAAGAAGTTAGGGTTGAAGGAAAAGCTGAAAAGTGTCCCTGGAACACTCTGTGTTGAAGCATAGCCAGAGAAAATGATCAGAGGTCTGGATCACCTCTCCCATGAGGAAAGGCTGAGAGAGTTGGGCTTGTTCAGCCTGAAAACCAGAAGACTCTGGGGAGACCTTACTGCAGCCCTTCAATGCTTAAAGGGGGCCTATGAGAAAGACCGTGACAGACTTTTTAGCAAGGCCTGCTGTGATAGGATGAGGGGTAATGGTTTTAAACTAAAAGAGGGGAAATTCAGACTAGGTATAAAGAAGAAATGTTTTACAGTTAGGGTGGTGAGACATCGGAACAGGTTGCCCAGAGAAGTGGTGGATGTGCCATCCCTGGAAACATTCAAGATCAAGTTGACGGGGCTCCGAGCAATCTGATCTAGTTGAAGATGCCCCTGCTCATTGCAGGGGATTGGACTAAAGGACCTTTAAAGGTCCTCTCCAACCCAAACTGTTCTGTGATTCTATAATGCTCGTATTAACTTTGTGCTGTATGTAAAGCACAGGACATGTGCCAGAGAGGTAAGAGGATAGAATTACAAATTTATAGTTTATACCACATTCCTTTATAAGTCCTGGATAAATTATATTTGTATTTCAACAGAATTTTGTCATAAAAATCATCAAATAAGTAAGGTGTCACTCTTTGTAAGCCCCAAAAGATTACACTCTCCACAAATTCATGTAATATATATTCTATTATGCAGTAAAAATACTTATCAGTGTTTGAAAAGACTGTCCTAAAGACATTCACCACAGCTGTGTCTTGCTGCTCACAAAGTGACTCTTCCTTCTGCTAAGCAAGGAGTGCACAAGTGCATGTACTCAGGTCCTGCTCCCTCAGAACCTTTTGTCACAGACCGAGGATGCAAAGAGGAACTCAAGGCTCCACTATACTCCAGTTTGGCAGAAGTTTCACTCCCCGTTTCCCATGGGGTATGCACTGCTGTGTAATGTACAAGGAGAGTGGAAGTCACATGCAAACACCCACTTGGGCGGCAAATGCAAACACCCACTTGGGCGGCAAACATTGCAGTTGCTTTCCCATCTGCACATCTGCTGTTCAGCAATGCCAATCTCCTTGTGCCCTCATCGCTTTTGGTCCAGTTTCTTTCAGGAGGCACTTCCCAGTTACAGACATTACTTTCCAAATGGGCTTGCAGCCATATCTAATGTTGGCTGGAGGCATATTTCTTCTCCCCCCCATTTCACAGAAAAAGAAATAAAATACACCTGGCCAGGAATGCTCTTAATGTTTCTCCCAATAAATCTTTCCACATCCTCTTTTGGTTACTGAATTCAGCGCACATTCCTTTGCACCAATAAATTATTTAAGTTTTTTAACATAAAAGGAAGCAAGAGAAAGAAATTTAACTTTCACAGGGGAGACCGAAAGTGACACCGTAAGATTCCTTTAGACTGAAAAAAGCTTTTTCTAAAGCTAAACCTAAGGCTGTTGTGCTCATTTCCAAGTTGTGAAGCAAAGACATGTAAAAGACTATGAGTACTATTTGTAACCCAGGCAATGCGTACAGAAACCTGCACACAGAAGTGGTCTATAAAGCACACTGACATTGAGCGGTGAATTGCAGTTTGTTCAAAAAGAGAAACACAAAAAGTAACCTGCACAAATTAAAATGTCTTTGCAAGTTTTACAATTACTTCATTTCTATTAGTCTGATTATTAATACGATGATTATAACTATTTGGGAAAAGTACTGGTTCCTGTCTTTTTGAGACTCAATCAGTACAATGGCAGGAACAATGAGGTGTAAGGTTTAGCCCCTGGTGAATCTGTTTCTTAGAAATAAGCAGGAGTGTATCTTAAAGTGAATACATATTATCTGATTTAAGACAACAAATGTAATAGAAAAGATAGTCTTAATTCTATGCAGTGACAGTTGATGGTTAAATGACACCATGCAGCACGTACTGAAGCCTTCAACAGGGCAGTCCTTTGAAGTACTTATCATTGGGGTTACTAGTTTCTGATTTATCCTGTTGTTTCTTTCCAGTAGTACTGTCTCAGTCCGATCTCAGGGTCACCTATTCTTTGAACAGTGTCCAGCACCTGGACCTATGAGCCAGCCTCTGAATGCAGGAGAAGTTAGTGTCACAGAGGTCAAGTGTGTGCTGATTTCAACTCGCCTTATTCCCACAGCCGCAATCTTACTGGAAAGAGGTAGGAAATGACGTGACGAACTGGACTCCTCCAGCAGTTTCAGAATCATTGTATAACTTTCTGAGACTCTAAAACCCACTCTTATGCTACAAATCATTACAGCGGTATCCAATAGGAATAGCCTGGGCATAATTTAGAACTTCTGTTGATTGCTTCTAGTCCTTATTATCATTAAAAATAAATAAGAGAACAGAAGAAGAAAATCTAGCATCTGAAAGAGAACACACTGTTCAAAGCAGGGGCATGACGCTGACTGGTAAGATGGTTAAGTTGTATCGTAAGGATTCCTTCCTCTCCTCTCAATCCTGCTGGAAATCTATTTCATTCCAGGCTGTGCATGGGAGGGGATATTTTCAATGTGACACAATGACACTTCAGCTTTTTCCTAAGTAGTTCTATGTAATTTGGATGCCAGCGGTATTTATGAAGGATATTAAAAAGAATTAAAATGAAAACAATCTGGGAAAGAAAAGGACTCTTGTGGGTCTTTATTAATTTGAAGTTAAACAAATCAGTGAACACTTAAGTCCCCCGGCTATACCCTTAAGACACCCATGTTTCTGACACTGCAATGTTATTTCTGGCAACAGTGCCGACTGCAGCTGATAATGCCTACAGGAAGGCTTCAATAAGGATGCCAGGACAAATTTCATCTACCACACCTAACCCCACTGCACATACAGGCCTCTGATCCTCTTTTATGTTCAATGGCAGAGCACTAAATCTTTCAAAAATCTCATTATTAGTTGCAGGAAGTCAAATAATCACGCAGAGCCAGGTCTTCACATGCCTAACTGCCTGACGTGTTTGCATATACTGTAACCACGATAGAAACCAGGATATAAGAAAGGAACGATCAATACGAATCCTCCTGTAGCCCGCAAGAGCTCTTGCACGTTACTGCCCACCCACTGCTCAGTGCTGCAGATTCCAAGTGGGGAACATACTTGAACATGGCAGGCAGGGAGCGCACACCTGTTCACACACAGGAGGCATCAAACACCAAGAGTTCCTCTGTTCACCAACTGAGCCCTTTAAAAAGACTGTGACCTTTAAATAAGACTCAGAGGCAGTAATGACTTTAGTGGATTAATCCACATGATCAAGTGGCGTGCCATGCTCCCCCCTAAACCATTGTGATAGTCACTGTCTATTCATTTCATCCAGTTGACTTAAATGAGTCTCTTGTAAAAAGAAAAAGCAAAACCCCCTAACTGTTGCTTGGCCATTAATAAATAGAAGTTTTTATTGTTTGAACAGATGATTAACTACATTTATAAGCTAAAAACAAAACTTTTACCACATTATATTTATGTACTTTGGAAAAGAAAGTACTCAGAAACACTGCCAACCTTATAAACCATAAATCTACATAACAGCCCTTTGATTCCAAAATAAAATATCCACTTTGTCTGTTATTAAATAGTAAAAATATTCCAACATAACCATATTGTGTGATGGTTGTAACTCATACTCAGAATTTATTTGATGTAGAGTTATTGACTGTAGGGGTTTTCTGGTTTGCAGAATAAGACTGGGAATGGATACAGGGACAGAGTTGTGTTTGGAATATGCAATGTGATATTTTACAAATGTGCATTTGTTTAAGGAGCTATGAGGATATCTGAATATTTACTGACATTCCCTAACGATTCATTTCCTTGCTGCAATCTGTTTAGGATTCGCACACACCCCCCCCCAGACCCCCCCAGCTGGGACTGCACATACATGCATTTCAATTTACATATGTACTAGTTTAGTTTAAGCACAGCTTGAAAAACAAACACTACCCTCTTTAGCTCAAAAAATAAAGCCTCTGAAGGTATTACCTCTGCTTTCTACCGCATTCCTTCAAAAGAACAAACCAGCTGTGTTCCGTTATTTGCACTCTGTTTTGCTGTAATATTGACTTTCCATCTAACACAGTCTTTCAAAATGAATAGAACTGTAATGTTAGCCCTGACTATATGGCTGACGGGAAACCTGATTTAAAGATGCTGCTAAACTCAGGGAACAGCAGTACTGATACAGTCACATTTGTACCAGGAATGGAAGGAGGGCCAGGGCATGTGGTGGCATGCCCCTGCCCTTGCTATTCTATTGTAAGCCTGCTCCCTGGCACAGTTTTGGCTCCTGCCAGCTAACATGTTCCCAGACAATGGCTGGGCATGGCTCATGAGACAGCACAGGCCAGGGACTGCTCCCACACAACAGGCTGAATGAGGCCACCCTCTTTTGGGAAACGAGAACTTAGCCATATGGACACGAAGCATGCTGTGATTTTTAGCCTGAGGAAAGGAGAACCATCCCTGGCCTATTTTACTTACCAGTACAGATGTAACCGAAGTATCACTGGGAAATGACAGCTGTGCCCTACCCAAACGCATCAAGAATGCACAGAACAACCCTCAGATAATCTACCCCGGAATAAGGCACAAATCCCATGTAGCTACCACATAAAACACAGCCATTTTAAAAAGATCAACTGCTCCACGGTCACCTTTCTCACCCAAACAGAGAACAAGAGAGGAATGAACCACACTGCAAGACAGCCCTTGGGGTGCACTGCACATTCCTGACGCCTTTTGGAACATAGCCAGATCCAGCAGAAGGACTGCATGCCCACTGGCTCCCTTTCGCAGCGTGGGCCTGGATGCACACTAGGTACACCACAAGGAATGAGTGGAAAAAGGCTGGAACAGCCTGCGTTCTGGCAAACGTCTTGCAAAAGAGTGTGTTGGCAGTACAAGAGGAGCTGGTGTTAATATAAAACTCCACAGGATGCTGCATTTTATACTAAGGCTATACCAGGTGCCTCCAGAACTTTCCTGATGTCACATACTGACTGTTTTATTGGCACTCAGAGAAACCAAGTAGAGAATCGTAGCATCATAGAATCACTGAATGGTTTGGGTTGGAAGTAGCCATCTAGCTCCAACCCCCTGCCAGAGGAGGGATGCCTTTTACTAGGCCAGATAGCTCATCCAACCTGGCCTTGAACACTGCCAGGGATGAGGCAGCCACAGCTTCTCTGAGCAACTTGTGCCAGTGTCTCACCACCTTTATAATACAGAATTTCTTCCTAACGTCTAACCTAAATCTACCCTCTTTCAGTTTATAGCCATTCCCTCTTGTCCTATCACCGCATGTCCTTGTAAAAAGTCCCTCTCCAGCTTTCTTATAGGCCCCCTTTAGGCACTAGAAGGCTGCTGTGAAGTCTCCCCAGAGCCTTCTCTCCTCCAGGCTGAACAAGCCCAACTCTCTCAGCCTCAAAAGTATCCTGCCTCAAAAAGCAACACCACTAAAATCTACCCTCAAAACCCTCAAAACTTGACATTTTCTTCTTCAGTTTATATCTTTCAATTTTAAAGATGATCTGAAGAGGGGCTGAGGTTCTTCCACTACCAGAAAACAATCGTATAACCCGGTTTGGTGTTTAATCTTGCCAAAAGGAATTCTCTGCTGCATTCACAAAGAGGCAGTTTTTTCCTACTCAAGATAAGTAGTGGCATGCATCTACATATTAAAGCAACCTCCATTTCTGTAATAGTACAGATTAATCTGAAGTCTCCTTCTTCTTAAAATGCTTCCACATCACATTTTCTAATCCACGTGCCAAGGGATCTATTGATAAGTGACATCTCATACATAATATCAATGCAGCAATTCATCTTAATAAGAAGATAGCTATGCAGATAATTCTAAAAGATAAGAGAACTATTTCTCTGAATATTTTTAGGTTTCCTTTCAAGTAATACATAAATAATGAAGGTAGCATTTGAGTTCAGATAGATAGCTGGCTTCAAAATTGCTTCAGCAGGTTCATAATTGAACCTCTGTATACACAGCCCTGCTTCCTTTCTGAGCTAAGAAAATGCAATCAACTCTTCATTAGTGGATACTCCTCAAAATAGAAGTAATTTAGAAATCTAGATACTCGGGATGCAATGAGGACTGATGAGTGGCACTGGAAGAAACAAACTGTCACTGTTCTAATGGAACCTAGTAGACCCCTTAGTTAATGAACTCTGATAGACCTGAGTTAATTAATTCCCTGTAGTTAAACTGCTGTACATCAATGCTACAAGCAACGCAAACCCAGGTAACTTGTACATAAATACCTGATACTGTACTGTATCTTTCCCTCCTGTACCACTGATCAACAATGCCTCTTATAGCTCCTCATTAGAAAATGGAGAGCCATCAACATTTAAAAGGATGGTGTGAAGACATTGAGGGCAGACAAGTAAGTCTGTATGGATTATGTCCCTAATGCTACTGCGTGTATCTTTTCACCTTAGATTCACAGATTTAAAACTGAGAGTAAACATCACTCTTTTGCTAGAAAACACCCCAAACAAATTCTTCTCTCTAGTACGAACAGAACAGACAGAATTCCCCTAAGTAACAGTTTCAGATCAGCTCCATTATCTATGTTCTGCAGCATGCAGGTGACCATGGTTCAGTTCCCTTCTTTGTCTGAAGTGGTTAATCCACCTCCCAGTTTACTCTTTTTTGGACTGGGGTTAATACTCCCCTGAAGGAATACCCATTCTGTGCAGAGCCACTGTAGCACAACAGAGAGATGACTGGACTCAGCCTAGACACTAGTCCAGACGTCTGGGAAGCAGGTGAGAGCTCTGTTCTAACTTCGGCTCTAAAAATTTGTTCATTTGATAGGAAACACTCCAATGGTGTTTGGAACAGACGTGAACTCAGCGACAATGCCTCAATCACTTGAAGGCCTAGGCTATATATTCCCTTGTTCTTGTCTTCTCCAAGTCTTTATTTCTTTCCCCTGTCAGAAAAGTTGTTAGCGTGATCACACTGAACAATCGATAAAAATTCCTGGGCCAAAAAATTCTCTGAAGTTTGTTATAAACAGCATTTTCAACACATTCAATCACTGCAGCTTAAGCAAGAGTCTTCATTCACCACTTAACCACTATCTGATCACAGCTCTTGGCAGGAGTATGCCAGTAGCGACAGTACAACCACTTATCAACCATCTTTCCCTCTAAGCTGTTCAACAAGCTACCTACTGCTTGAGCTAGCTGCCAGTTCTGCCACCTGTATGGGACTGGTGTAAAAGCATTAGCAGGAATAAGCCATTTAACACATGCAGTTGTCTGCAGAAGTATATGATGTGTTTGAGGTTTCTTAGAGGTGGTCTCCTAATAGAGTATGTTACCAAGTAAGTCTATAAGATGAAATGTATTCATGTTAATATATGTTACTGTTCTCTACCTACAGGCCCTGTCAGGTATCACTCTGGTAACCTTCTAAAACATAGCATAAGGATGCTGGGGAGGGCCTCTTCATTAGGGACTGCAGTGACAGGACAAGGGGGAACGGGTTCAAACTTAAACAGGAGAGGTTTAGATTGGATCTAAGGAAGAAATTCTTTGCTGTGAGGGTGCTGAGGCACTGGAATGGGTTGGCCAGGGAGGTTGTGAGTGCTCCATCCCTGGCAGTGTTCAAGGCCAGGTTGGGCAGAGCCTTGGGTGACATGGTTTAGTGTGAGGTGTCCCTGCCCATGGCAGTGGGTTGGAACTGGATCATCTTAAGGTCCTTTCCAACCCGAACTATTCTATGGTTCTGTGATTTTTAGGAGGATGGAAAATATCTTGCTATCAATATAGGAAAACGGAAACGCTCCCGAGGTACAAGAGACTTCCCTTTTTCTCTGACAACCACCACGGCAAGCTGTTGAAAATCTAATACTGGACTACAGTCGAGTGAAGCTGTGGCAAGTCTTTCCTCTGGATTCAGAAAGACTTGGATCAGTCTGATAGCACTAACAAATTCACATGGGAGTGGGATTTAAGCCTTCCATGCTGCAACAGCATATAATAGCGTTCTCCTTGGTATGTATGTGTGGTGAATACTCTGCTGCCTGCTCCACTGTGAGTCCATAAATAACTTGATGGACCGCAGTGTTAAGTTTTGCAGGCAGCCAGGAATACATAGCAGACCCACCACACACACACACAGGTTAAGCTGTGCTGGCCTCCAGCAAAACATAACACCCCAATCATTCAAATCATTTACAGGCTGTTGCAGTGCACCAGGCACCAAGCGAAGATGGAGCAGTGACGGATAACTTATGGATGCACTCAACACATGGAATTAGCAGCAAAGCAAAAGCGGTTCTACACAGTTTATCTGGTTTTCTATTGTAAGTTGAGAAATACAGCACTTTGAAGCTCAGTTTCACTCAGTGACTACGTGTTTAGCCTTAGTCTGCAGTAAGGAGGAAGGCAAAAATGTGTATGTGGAGAAGATGGAGAGAAGTGGTGTGGGATCAAGCTAGGAGAAAGGGGAGAAGGAGAAACAACAGAGGTAAAAGATTAATAATAAGTATGTGAACGTCTTCATCCTCAAAATATAAAAAGCATGCCATTGTTAGGGCTAGATGAGATGATATCAATGCCAGAGGCTCTATCTGATAGGCAAACTGTGTCATACTGCAGGTTAGAAAGATAAAAACCTTCAAAGAACTGACCAGGGCATTTTTACCCAGTGAGATATGGGGTCATCAGTGTAATCATAAAATGGTAAGTAGGTAGGTATCCTGTATCTGAATGGTTCTCAAACTCCAGAGCACTGTGCCATCCTTACTTAGGATCTGACAAAACCTCCTAATGGGAACAGATTAAAAAATACACCACTTCTCCATATAAACTTCCAGCATGATTGGAAAAGTACCTATTTTACAGTAAAACTAACGCAGTACATTTTGATATTAGAGGTGTTTCCTTTCTGTCATATATTCTCTTGACAACATGGATTGGTTGTTGCACTTGTGAATTCAAAAATGAACATAGCAGTTTGCAAGCATCTAAGTGGCTAATGAGCACTACAAGAAAAGCAAAGCTTCAGCTATCACAGCTTACAGAATTTTGCATACAAATGTGCAGGAGCAGCTTCACGTAACTTGTGACATACAATCTGTGGTTGGCAGTGTGGTACAGAAGGACTGGGCTACTTTTCAGTGACTGCCACAAAAAGGGAAGGTCTTTGGAAAGAATGAGTGATGCATTGGAACCTCCCGGGGGATGCTGAAAGACTCTGCAGAGAAAACATAAGCATTTTTCCCATTCTTTCAATCTAAAACACACTGTTGTCCCCTCCTGTAGGTGCGAACATCATATGGAATATTATGCCTAATAGACATCCAGCTCTTCGAAGTAGGAGAGGCTTGCTTTCATCCATTTCAATGTAAGTATTCCGTTCAGTCATTAAAATACTCATCCTACACCTCCCACGGACTGTGAATAATCTGAAATAATAGCACATGACTGAAGTAACTAATTGGTTGGAAAAATTCCTCTTTCTTACAGCTAATTTATTTGAGATGGTTCAGAGGAAAAACTGCATAGCCTATGAAAAAACAAAATTAAAACTTCTCCTTTGGGAAAAGAAAGAAAAGACAAGAGATTCTGAGGGGCAAAGGATGTGTGCACATGAGCTGGGCTATTGTTCACATCCCAGTCTTGTGGCTTCCAACTTTTTAGGATGATAGTATCAGTTCAGTGGGGTAGAGGCCACGTTCCAATCTTGGTTACAGAAATACAAACCAAAGTAACAGCAGTATTACAAGCCCAGTTACTTTACAGTTGCAGGGACTGGAATTCAACATTGAGCTCTTTCTTTTGCTACAGAACCCCTAATATGTAACTGTTCTTACAGAATCAAAGAATCACAGAATGGTTTGGGTTAGAAAGGACCTTAAAATCATCAAGCTCCAACCACCCAGCCATGGGCAGGGACACCTCACACTAAACCATGGCACCCAAGGCTCTGCCCAGCCTGGCCTTGAACACTGCCAGGATTGGAGCACTCACAACCTCCCTGGCCAACCCATTCCAGTGCCTCCTCAACAGGANTGAGCTCTTTCTTTTGCTACAGAACCCCTAATATGTAACTGTTCTTACAGAATCAAAGAATCACAGAATGGTTTGGGTTAGAAAGGACCTTAAAATCATCAAGCTCCAACCACCCAGCCATGGGCAGGGACACCTCACACTAAACCATGGCACCCAAGGCTCTGCCCAGCCTGGCCTTGAACACTGCCAGGATTGGAGCACTCACAACCTCCCTGGCCAACCCATTCCAGTGCCTCACCACCTCAACAGGAAAGAATTTCTTCCTTATATCCAATCTAAACCTCTCCTGTTTAAGTTTGAACCCGTTACCCCTTGTCCTGTCACTGCAGTCCTTAATGAAGAGTCCCTCCCCAGCATCCCTATAGGCCCCCTTCAGATACTGGAAGGCTGCTAGGAGGTCTCCACGCAGCCTTCTCTTCCCCAGCTGCTCTCTCAAAATTTCAAAAGCAGCTCTAAAGTAACTCAGATGCCAGTGTTCTGGGCAGTGAGACACAGTGAGTGGCTGCCCAGAAGCTTATTGGTAAGCATCTGCTATCACAGATTTCCCTTATTTCATACTCTTAACTAAACCTAGCTATTTGCTTGCAAGTACCTCTCAAGTCACATCATTGCATCAGTCTGTCGAGGAGGGACTGAATGGAGAATACAACATAAAATATACACATTTAAGTTGCATATTGAAATACAAAAACACCCTTGAATCACATCTTAACATCTAAAATTGAATGTCCATCCTGCAACTTTCATCTCATCACTCAAATTCTATTTCTTTGACCACGTCTGTGTGATGTTTGATGTCCCATCTCTGACTTCCTGTCTCCAGCTGAGGGTCTACATCCTCCTGGAAGGCAAACAATCTCCGTAACTTAGAATTCCAAAACTTCTGTGTAAGGCCAAGCTAGCATGCTTCCCTCCAAAACCAAAATCACCAGACTGATGGAAAAGCATACAAAAAACCAGAGAAAAAGTTACAAAGACATGTGGTGACATCTCTCCTTGGAGAGTAAAAGGAGAGGAGTCAACAAGGGAAAAACAAGTTACAACACAAGTTATTGACAAAGATGCATTCCCTTTGTCTCTCACTCCAATATGACATTTTAATACATTAATTTTGCAGTAATTCTGATTGTTCTCAACACCCCTCTGCTCAGAACATGGACTTCTTTCTGTTCCAAAGCAGTCTTTATGCAGTAATCGCCCCATCCCTGGCAGTGTTCAAGGCCAGGCTGGAAGGCGCTTTGAGCAATGTGGTCTAGTGCAAGGTGTTTCTGTCCATGTCAGGGGTGTTGGAACCACATGATCTTTAAGGTCCCTTCCAACCCAAACCATTCTATGATTCTGTGAATATAGTAAGCAGGAATGGAACTTGCATTTCTTGCTAGCATGAATTTGCCTACGAGCAAAGGCGTTCTAAACACTCACTGCTGTGAATGGAGAATGTGATTTTGCCTCTATCTTTTTCTTTCAGATAGGTTGCCTACACAACGCTTACCTGCACACTGAGACTGGGCAGTTTATCTGAGCAGAACCCTTAGGCATGAATTGAATGAATCTCTCTCTGTCCAGTATTTATTTCTAAAACAGTTGATCCAAACTTTATTGCTCAGAAAGACAGGGCTAAGGGATACAGTAAAATCTTTAAAGATAAAACTGAAATTCCCTCAAGCCACATACCTTGCTAGCAGTATGACTGGAATAGCACAAAACGTCAACACAGACTACTTGCACGTGCGCTTACTCGCTTTCTCAGCTGGTTTTTGCAGCCTCTACATAGCTCATGCTGTGGTGGCTGTTCCGAGCCACCCCTCTGTAGCCAAATCATAGAACTGCATGGAGGAAGCTCTCCTGCTCCTAGCAACTGATTAAACCACCACATAGCTGGAGGTCAGATAGCCAGTTTCAGCAAAAAAGACATTCAACTGTGAGCCAGATGACAGGAAGGCAGAAGAGGGCCCATAACTTGCCTTGTAGCTAAACCACAGAGCAGTTAGTACCATTCCTCGGGCGTCAGCAGTAAATCCTTGCCCTTAAACTCAAAATGGATAATCCTTACAATTGTAAGGGGACAGATGTGCTTGCTTTTAGATTCTAGTTTTCTTTTAGGCTATGAGAGTCCAGCTACACCATACGGAGCTCACAGATGTTCTCTTATGTAAAACCCAGGGTTTGCCAGGACAGACTTCTCTCTTTCTGCCAGCTAGTATCGGCACAAAACATGTAACACAATAGCCTGGCTATATACAAATAAAGATACTCAAAATGAAATATATATATCTATACAAATGATAAAACTCTTGTAGAATAAAAAATAAATGAATTAGGTTTATACCTTTAATAAAAATAGCTGGTTTAAAACTTTCAGAAGCAACAGAAAGAATGAAACAAAGAAAGAAAGAAAGGAATGAGTCTTGCTTTAACCAAAGGGATTAACTGTACTCCATAATTAAGATGCTCTATTAAAAATAAAACAGATTGAATATTTTGCTAGCTGTGAACACATCACTTTTTATGAGACTAGCATTCAATGCTAAGCTTACTCTTCAGGCATGTTGTACTGAGTTGCGTAACAGAAGAGCCTGGTTTGCAGCTTATGACATTTTCAATTAAATTGTTACCAAAGTTTCATTTCAAAACATCCTAAACCCATCTTGTGCCTACTTGCAACTTTAAATATGCCTGTGACTGTCTGCAAAGATAAGTTCAGTTCTCCCCAGTATCTTCTTGTAACAGAGATTCGATTGAGAAACTATTTATGACAGCTTCCAAGGGCATGACTAAACACGATGTGTAAGAGTTTACCACATCACTTACTCCTTACTTTAGAATTTGGGTCATTGAAAGCTACTTGAAATCAATAGGCTGAGAGGAAGTGACCAGTGCTATTTTCATGGTGATGGGCACTACTATTTCTCATGAGAAAGGAACCGCTATTCTCCCAAGACAGCAAGATGAAAGAGGTCTTGAAGCCTGCCTGCATGTGGAGTGGTTTTGGTTTTCAGCTTGCCCTATAAAATCTGAATATTCAGCTAAATATTACTGTCACCAATATTTAGAAGTGGTACAAGAACACTGGATATTAAGTAAATACACACATAATTCACTTGCAGGATCTCTGGGCTATTTTAAAATATGTCAACTGGTAATAATATTTTAAGTAAACTTAAGAATCATTTAGAGGGCTTAACAAAATTGTTGCATTATTTTTTTGAATGTAACTGTTAAAAATGAAAGCAAGCTGCATCCTAAGTGGTTTTCAATCTGATCGTAATTTTGACAGCAGTTAATCATTACAGATCCTAGACAGAAGACTACAGAGGAATTTCAAACTGACTTGAAAAAGCCATTATGCTTTTGTAAGAACTGTACTGTAGTAACAGCGTTCATGTTTAAGGGAAACACAGCAGCTTAACCTTGTGCGGTGCTGGCCATGATATCCCCAGCCATCAAGGAAATAACTCGCACAAAATGGTACAGTTAACTCAAGTGAGAACACTGGATGGCACACATGAATCTGAGCACCCGCTGCGTGAGCCCAGGCATTCCAGCCTGCAGAGCTGTTGCGTCATTGATTTCTCTGGTTAAAAATAAGAGGAATTTAGCTCTGTCTAAGCTTTACCTACAACTAAAAACTGGTTCAGCCTCTCAAGTAAGTTAGGTGCTAGTTAAGAACGTATCTCCTGGTGCTTCAACTAGAAAGTACAACTTTGACTCTTCTTTCCTTTCAGCTTCATTATTTCCTTCCAAGTTCACAGCTGCATTTAGAACTGCATATATCTTTTTCCATGGCATTGATTTCACAGTGTTCATCTCCTCAGCCTGTACTGATTAGATGAATGTGTAGTTCGGCTTTTCATGGAGATGTTTTAAAAGTTCCAGCTGGACAAAAGAAGTAACCTCAAACTCCCTTTCCACTAATTCCTCTCTTGACTCAATATCTCTTTTGCCTTCAACAAACTGTATTCCCTTGTGCCTGCTCTTGGCCTCAGCTTTTACCCTGCATGCTCTGCTTCCATAAATCTGCTGTCTATTCAGCGAGCAGAACTATGTCTGCAGCAGTACTTGTGTGCCACAGCCTTGTCTCTTTAACACTCCTAGTCGTCCTCAGTCACAATGTCTCCTTCATATTAACTACTGAAGTTAACTGGTCAGGAAAGAACATTAGGAACGTTTTTGCATTAACTTTTGCTGCTGAATACATTTTTATATGCTCAAAGTGAGCTTCCATTCTCCCAGGCAAACAGACCTACTAAGAGAGCTACAACTTCCCTTCAAGGTCCATTAGCAAAACACAAGCTATCTTGTGGCTGAGGCTATCTGTGAACTTCCTTCAGCCCAAAGATGGAGCTTAAAAATCCCGACTCAGTTAACTGCTTCCCGATTATTTCCTGCTGATTTCCACACAGCCTTCCCTTTAACCAGATCCGACACTAGCAGAAGGAATTTCTGGAATTGTTTAGCTTAACCCTCACCTGAAAAAACAGTCCTGTCTTCATGCCTCAGTTATTTTGCTCTTCTTATAACACTGAAGTTGCAGCCCATAGCTTTACATAAACTGTATAGCATAACAGAAACGTGTATTAGCAAAGAATTCCTGTCTTCCACTGCCCTGAAATTTCTGAAATACTTTTCAAATCTTTGTTCTCTTGACCCGGACAAAATAAGCAACTACTTCAGTGTCGTGGTTTAAACCCAACCAACCACGCAGCTCGCTCACTCACTCAACCCCCCCTTTCTTGCCCTCCCCTACTTCCAGAGGGATGGGGGGAGAATCAAAAGAACGCAACTTCCACAGGTTGAGATAAGAACAGTTCAGTAACTA
>NDXB01020718.1:103703-137894 GCA_002631895.1 Agapornis roseicollis | reverse complement strand
CCAACCCAACTCTCTCAGCCTGTCTTCATATGGGAGATGCTCCAGTCCCCTGATCATCCTCGTGGCCCTCCTCTGGACTTGTTCCAACAGCTCCATGTCCTTTTTATGTTGAAGACACCAGAACAGCACACAATACTCCAAGTAAGGTCTCACGAGAGCAGAGTAGAGGGGCAGGATAGAGGAATAATAGTGATTTTTCAAAAGAAAATACAGTATTACTATTTATTCAGTTCAGGGTAATGTTAAAGAGAGTAGATTTGTACTGTTCTAGAAGGTCAGTTCACGATCAAAGCCTTTTAAAGCAACAGATTCCTTCACAAAATTTATTTATACTAAAAAAATGTAATGTAACAAAAATAATGTTACCAAGCAGCCAAACAAACCAAAGATGTATTTTCAAAGTCTTCTAGATGTATTTGCAAAGTCTTCTAGATGCACTTTCAGTCTCTTATCTTATAGTTTCATTCCCGAGTAAATAAAATAACCATTTTCTCTTACGTCTGCCAAGCTCACGCAAGACGTATTCTTTTATTTCATCTTTATTTGTTATTAAACTTTCCTAAAGTATGACTTTTTTTTTTTTTTCCCCAAAGATTATTACTGTACACTTTAAATATATGGAACACACCCTTTCAAATTCTCTCCGTGCCCCAGGCAGAGCAGAGCACTAAGTTTACAGCAAAGATGATGAATGTCTCTTTCATAGTATCACAGAATGTTCTGGGTTGAAAGGGACCTTAAAGACCATATAGTTCCAACCCTTCTGCCATAGGCAGGAACACCTTCCACTAGACCAGGCTGCTCAAAGCCTTGTCCAATTTGGTCTTGAACACTTCCAAGGACAGGGCAGCCACAGCTTCTCTGGACATGTTCCAGTGTCTCACCGCCTTCACAGTAAAGAATTTCTTCCTCATGTCTAATCTATGTCTGTCCTCTTTCAGTTTAAAGCCATTCCCCTTCTCCTGTCACTACATGCTACAGTTTTCTTGTAGGCCCCCTTTAGGCACTGGAAGGATGCTCTAAGGTCTCCCTGGAACCTTCTCTTCTCCAGGCTGAACAAGCTCAACTCTCTCAGCCTGTCTTCATAGAAGTGGTGCTCCCACTCTCTGATCATCTTCATGACTCTCTTTTGGCCTCACTGTAAAAGGTTCACGGTCCTTCATACAATCTTCTGGGAAGAAATGCCATCAGTGGCTCAGCCTCCACATCTAAAGTGTCATTAACTGATTTGGCAGATGATCTGCCAGGAATGCTAAGTCTTTTCATTACAGAATCTGTGGTACACATTTTAATACATTTTTCCAAATACAGTGCTGCTTTGTTATATAGAAAACAGTGTTTTTTACAGACTGCAAATGCAAGACTAAAGCTTGGAGGGGATGGGAGGGGAGGGGAGAAGGAAGGAGAGGGGGGAGTACTGAGGAAGGGAAGAAGTTATCATACAACTGAAGCTCAGACTCCAGTTTTTACAGTACTGGCATATTTTTTGCTCAAAATCTTAACACTTTTCTACCAGTAATGGTTTTGTTGCTCTCTTCTCTGTTTTGACACTTGGCTGGCCCATAATAAGATGCTTAGAGAATGTACCATGAGCTCTCATTTTACTGTAACATCACAGAGTCTACAAAGGCCAAAGCGAGAGATAGAATATAAGAAGTTCCATAGCAGCTGCTTCACTTATCTTGGCACACATACCCTATTCTCTTTTCCCCAGCTCATACTAGTGATCAGTTCTCCCTGATGAGCTATCAGTTTCTTAATGACAAGAATCAACACTGTAAGATCTATGTACAAATGAAGATTAATAAGTATTCCTACCAAATATTTACTAGTGATCTGCTCGAAAAGCTATTTAAAGTCCAAATCCTCACAGACACAGAAGCTGTTTAAGTTCAAGCCAAAAGCAGGATTCTCAAATTAAGGGTATCATAGGTCTGATCCTGTAAACATGGTCAAAGTAGAGCAAAATGTAGAGCCAAGGTATGCTTTTGTACTGTGCACTATTAGTGAAACTATTCTGCTAGGTGAGCATGATGTGGGTTCTCTCCTGAGAGAGGGCAGAGGCTGGATACAAGACACCTACATGTCTAGAAAAAAGCCCTTTCCTTCTGAGTTCCTTGTTTTCAACTTCTCTTGCTACAGTTGTCTTATCTGGTATAAAAATATTTTGAAGTGGAGATTTGTACTGGGATATGCCATCACTTAGGTAAATTCTCTCACACATTTCTTAGAAAACCAGTTTCTTTTCTTGCTTTATACAGGCAGTAAATGACTTCCATTTCAAATAATTTTCAGGATCTCACTGTTTTTTGGTTGATGGGATAACAAGAAACATATTATGTATTAAGGAATTACAGAGTAAAAACAGATCCCGGAAACATATACACCTCTCTGTTTCTTCATTGTGGCATTGTCTGGACCTTCTAGGTCACTTCAGGCTGTAGTGAAGGTATGTTTAATGGTCTCATTTGTAGAGGCTGACATTAGGGAGGGGTGCGTGGAAATTCATGTCCAAGCCATTCTGATTTTAATGAATGTCTGCCACTTACTGATTCACTCAGGACTTTTTTGTAATCCTGATCCTATTTTTTTTTCACTGAAGTAAGCAATATTTGAGAGGAGATTTAAGAAAAGCTTTGGGGATAATTGATTATGGCATTTTCTGTTTTGCAAGGTCAAAGAAGAAGTTATTAAAAGTAAGAATTTTATATAAGGAATGGATGGTGTATATTTTTATGTGATAAGCCCATAAGATGCTAAATATGTCCTCCTGGAAATTTAAAAAATGTAAACTATCATTACTCTGTCCTGTTCTGTGGTTGCAAGCACTGGTGCCAGAATTTTTTATGCCTGTGGTAACAAAATTTTTCTCCCTTTCCCTTTGCCCTTAGCCAGCCTTCCCTGGCCAGGAGGTACAACTCATTTTTAGGAGAGGGCATTTTACACTTGATGTATATACACTTGTGTACACACATACATAAATCTGTATACAGCACAGTGACTGTTACCAAGTGGGCTTGGTTTTCAAAGTCCTCCACTTAGGGAATGGACAAAAATGTCCTCTCTATCAAAAGATGATTTTTTTAAAAATTGAAAGAGTAGGTTTGCGCTACAAACAGAGGAAAATCTGGATTTTACCTCTTCACAGTGGGTTATTGCTGCTTTATATAGTTCTTCTGCTTTCATTCTGCATGGCAAAAAGTCATTGTCATCATCAGAAGCACCATATGAGGAATGCATCTGGCAAATGAATGCTTCTCATATGTCAGTTTTATTACTATTTTTTAATTATATAAGATTTCAAAAACCTGTTTCAATGCTCACTGCAGTCAATGGAAAGAGTTCTTTAGTCCTGTGGATTTCAGATCAAGGCACAATGTCTTGATGGGAAATGGATGTACTAAATTCCACTAACATAGAATTGGTTTTTGAACTTGGCATTTTTAAACACTCTTCTCTTTGTTTTGTGAGCCACATGGTTCGTGCTCAATAAAAAGAAATTATACTGCTGTACATGCTGCAACTGAACCAACAACTAAAGTTGCACTGTAACTAAATCATAACCTTTGGACAAGTTACAAGGAAAATATATTTGCTTTATTGATTTTTAGTCTCTTCTGCACTGATTGATCATTTACTTTAAATACAAAGGCTGAAACAAGGATATGCAAATTCATACATAGTTCTTGAGTCTGACTAGGTATCATATCCAGCAAAATAACCATTTATGACTTCATATAATAAGTGGTTTAATTTATTCTTTTGTTATCACTTTTTTGCAAATATTTCAAAATAGTAGTAGTAAAAAATAGTTTTTAATTTTTTTTAAAGGAATTGGACAGGGACATGTTCTGACTTTTGTTTTTTATTTTTTTTCCTGACAAACACAACTTACATTGTAGCAGCAGCCAGAAGCCTGAGCCAAACTAGGGGAAAAGCTATTATAGGTATGTTCCAGGCTTATTGGAAAAGAGGTTCTTGTTCTGGTAACACTGAAGTCTAAATTATGATAGTTGCATTGTCTACATCTTGTTGGTTTTGTTCTCTACAAAATTATTCTCTAATTTTATTGAGATTAAACATATGGTGCAGTTTCTGCTGCTTGATTAACTGCAACATTTTTTGAAAAGAAATCAAAGAGAATTCAAATTAGCTGTGAAAATGCTTGCCCTGCAATTCTTTAACAAATATTTGAACAAACTTTTCTATGGAACTTACATCATGTGTTTCTTTAGGCACTGCCATCAATACAAAAGAATAACCTTAGGAAATTCTGTAGAATCATATATTGTTCTTCAACAACAGAACCAGTCTCCATGGCAAAGAGTGTTGTGCAAGGAAGGGCATTTTAACTCAGGAGTGCTTCACACTAACAGGGCCATAAAGCTTCCAGGCAGAGCTGGATTGTACTCAGCTTGTTCTTGGTATTAACAAAGAATCTCAGGGTTTTTGCATGTGTCTATGTAAATGCACACACACATACCAAATGTGGGAAATCGTGTGAGAACTGCTGGTCAGCAAGGATTGGACAGTAATATATTGTTGCTCTCAGAAAACCCTTTTGCAGGTACACTTTTACAATACTTACAAATGATGTGTCATTTTTCTTATTTGACAGCATTTTATGGACATTGAACAGATGTGTGTGCCTTTAAAACCCTGTATAAAACATTATAATGATATTCAGAAATAAAAGATAAGCATTCTTAAACAAAAGTCATTGCACATTTTGTTCTTCATTAAGAGATCACATACATAGCTGATTTAGATGGAAATTAAACTCAGATGACAGGTTGCATTAATGGGCTCAGAAATGGTGTTTGAACTCACAACTATCCATCCTTCTGTAATGTAGATAAGGCAATAACAAAAAAAAGGCATAGGTTCCTTCCAAGTCCACTGTTACTCTCAGGTGCTCTTATATTTATGTGATCATGTACTGTGCTCTTGATATCAGTTTTATTACTGTTGTGTCTATCTATCTGGCAGCTATTTGTTCAAATGCATGATCCTAGAAAAGCACTGACACATACTTGTTTTGTTATATATAAACATGTCGAAAGTGGTGTATTTTCAGCAGTGCACACCAGCAAGCACATCAGAGACTTTTAAACGGTAAAAACAACATCACTCTCATCTTCCCAAGATACTGCTTTGTGAAAATATTCACAAAATATTCACAAAAATATTCACAAAAAAATATTCACAAAATATTCACAAAATATTCTTATGTCTTCTCTTGATATCTAAGATAAATGTTTGGATGTTGTCCCTGTTTCAAGAAATTATAAATATCTCCACTTGAATGTACGTAATAAGATGACCACAGCTTGCTTATAAACTAACAGGGAACCAAACATTTATTTTTTAAATGCTTAATTATTTTAAAAAATGTTTGAATCATTAAACTGGCACTGTGTATTAGGAAAGAAAACCAGGAAGAGGTATAATTTATGGAAAATGTGAAAGAAATCAAGGACAAAAGCTTTTGTGGCCATTTTCGAGGTTAAATACATGCATCTTGAGGATCGAATAATGATTCACAAACACAGCTTTTGCTTAGGTTGGATCTTTCTGTGATCTAACAGTCCTATCTCCTCGTGTGTGTGGCATTTGTGACTTCTTGTATTTCAGAACAAAGTAATGCAGTTTTTTATATAGCACAAGGGATTCTAACCAATTCTCATTTTCATATTATAATTATTGCTGCTATTACTCATTGAATGAACATGCTTATATTGTTATTTTAATCTTATTATACAAAAAAACTTTTTAAACTATGCAAGCAGTTTAGCCCTCTCTGGTAAGTGACTCATGTATGAACTTATCCTCTTTCCTTTCAGAATTATTCCAATCTGTAAACGAAAGAATAACACAGGGAGTGGTGGAAAACTTTAATTTCAGACTACATGTTGTTCATGAACTGTTTGTTTAACTCTATTTGTATTGGTTGGGTTGATATCTGTGTCACATGGCAATATTTTTCTTCATGATTGGAAGCTAAAACTGAATCACAAAACAATTACTAGTGACTAACAGCAATCACTCACATTTATATTACCTACTCACAACAGCAGTTGAGAAACTTTTTAGTTCCAAATATTTTCAGAGTAACCTGGCAATTGACTACATTCTCAGAACAAAGAATGTGATTAAGGATGAATTACACTGGCCATATCCATTCACACACAGATATTCACAGATATGTAGATCTGTTTGCCACAGATCAACTTTTCAAATTATAGCTTTCCTGTTTCAACTATTTGTCTACCACTAACTTACAAGTGCAATGTGATGATGTTCTTATATGTAAATTGTAAGTCCAAGTCCTGTTCCCACAAACAATTCTTTCAGGAAAGAATTTACATCTATGACAATGCAAAATGCAATATGCCTCAGGTTTTGCAAGTGGAAACCCCCTGGGAAGTGGGTCTTGAATGATTGTCTGTTAATTACTTGTTATTTATCTTTTCTACAGTCACAGTGTAACTATTGTTTGTCTCCAGTAAACATCCCAGAATTTCTTCATGAGTACATAAAGACGCCGTGTATCAGGATTGAGATCACAACCTGGGTGAATCAATTCCTCAGCTCCCCTGACGCTGTGAATCCTTTAGGAAAGTTGTTTAAAATCTGATTGCGAGCTGTGTAAGCTGCATTTTTTTAATATATATTTGTGGCTCTGCCCTCACAAATCTATGATTCATGACAGGAATGCAGCTTGGCTCTCTTGCAATGTAAGCAGCTGCAGATACTTCAAATACTTGGGTACATGTGATCCAGCAGCTTGCTATAAATTTGCCCCTAAAAATAAAGTAACAAGTGATTGAACAGTGATAGGAATTAAACGCAGCAGTGAGTGAATGGAATGCACAAGTCCTTACCTCAGAACCTTTTATTACAGCAATTGCTATAATTAAAACCAAAATGAAAAAAGAAACACCCTAGAATACTGCCTTTGAACAAACTTGCTGCAAGATTCCTTTAAAGGCTTTTTTTATACTGCTGGTTACTGAAAAAAGGTATTTGCTGCTATGAAATGTCATTGAGCATGGTATTTATGTTGTTACATCATCTGAGAGTGAACTGTATTTCCACTTTCCACAAGTTACGGAACTTGTTCATTTTCCAATTTCCCCTAGCTTTTCATCGTGTGAATGAAATAGGCAAGCAACCCTAAACTATGATACTGAAAGATTATTTTCCTGTATGGTTTGTACAGAGACTGACTGAAAGATTACAGGGGAAACAGAATAATTCCCACTGACAACAACGAGCTTTGGATCTGTCTCTGATAATTGAAAGTTCCAGGTTTTGTAGCTTCTTATGCCTAGATTTCTCATTTATTTGCCCTCATTTTAAGCCTGGTACTCTCTGTGTTTGGTAACCCACATAGGATGAAACAGTATGCTAGCATCTCTCTAAACTGATACTTCCATGTCATCTCAGTTTTCAAATACAGTTTTTAATGCCAAACGTTGGAGGATGTGGAAAATTTTAGAAGAGAGATTTCATGGTAAAATCATGTATTTAGATCCCATTAGCAGATCTCAGAATAGCTAACTAGGGACTTGGTTGGGAATTCCAGCCTAGAGGCCAAAGAGTAAATGAGAATGGGATTTAGCTACCCTGAGAATCTCATTTCTATAAGTGGGGTTTTTTTTGTTCCGTTAAGAGACTCATCAGAAGAGCTGTGTAGCCTCCTGCCTACACGTTTCCTCTTCTGCAAGCCTTTTGCTTCTGCTGTTGTCAGATTCCTATCTTACCCAGGCACAGCAAGAGCAAAGTTGCAAAACTGCCATTTTTGAAAGGGGGCATATTAGACCCAGAATTTTCAAGTACTTGGCTGCCTCTCCTTGGAGTGTGGGTTGGCTGAGCATGAGTTCCAACCTTGCTTTGTCTAAAACATGGGCATTTTCTCTGAGCTTGTCTCCCAGGCTCCCTCTTCATCAAAAGAAAGATGAAGGCACCTCCAGAAAGTCCAACTAGTAGAGTTGAGGGTTGAAACAGGGAGAAATGCCAAAGGAAAAACAGACTAAATGTTTAAAACCAGTGCTACTTCCTGAGGTCTTTGTGTAGCTAATTATAACTCAGTTCTTACACTGACAAAACTAATTCTGAAGTTGATTTACTTACAAATATATCTGCCTCGATACAGCATGTCCAATTTTCTGGGTTTCCCCTGAAGCTCTGCTTTTATCTCTGTAGAAGCTATGTATTACATTACAGTAGCAGTATTGCACTACTACTTCAAATGAACGTAATATTGTTTTCTGCTGTGAAGAGCCCTGTTCATTTGTCTCCATCAAGTGTGCTTCCTACCTCCTTCTTTAAATGTGAAATAACAAGGGAAAAAAAAGCCCAGTGTTTATTTTGCCCTTGAATTCTGCACTGGCTGTTTAATATGTGTCTTATGAATTACCATCAAGAAAGGATCCCGCATTTAAAAGGAAGCTTCTGACAAAACAGGTAAGTGTGAGTGTGGTCTTTTCAGAAGAATGTTTGATTGAAGACCTGTTTTTGGACACAAGGTAAGGAAAAAGATCACTTAACCTCCCTTGAATAAGTGGAGATTAAAGGTTAAAAGCTTTAAAGCTTTAAAATGCATTAGCAACAGAACAGTAAATACAATCCATGGAGATATGGAGGAATTAGCAAAACAAATGTTAAGCTAAGAAATGCACTCTAAGATTCACTGGAATCTCCACACTAAGTCTGAATGCAGAGCACATTTAAATGTTTCACAGGTTGCTTCAAAATTGTCTTTGTATTTCTTATATTGGCTTTAATGGAGATGATACTAAACCTTGCCATGAATTATGCAGGCAGGTTTTATGTAGACCTTTCCATGGTTTAGCCTCCCTGGAGTTTTAAAGGGTGATTTTTACCATATACCTCATTTAACCTATTGCATATTGGCTGGGTTTGTACTGCTAATGTATCAATAATGTAGTGACAATCCTGTTCAAAAAATCCCTGTGCAGTATTAGGGAAAGCGAAGTTACTATCATCAGTGATGCAACCTTATGGTATTGTAGACACAATATATTTTTTTATGAGTACAATATCTGCTTTATGACTAGTATTTGACTCAGACATCTATATTTTAACTTGTATCATGGGTACCTTCAAAAAATGCATTGGTTCTCTGTTCACCTTGCAGAGATCAACCAACTGATTCTTATAGTTCAGTAAAACCCACAGACAATGAGCTGAACTATTTGTGAAAAGAGTTACCTCTGCAAAGAAGAGAGGGAATCCCAAGCAGCATGCTGATTGTAAAGTAAGGAAGCTGTGTATTGACATGATGTGTCTACCTGAGAAAAGGTTGAAATAAAAATTAAAGTGGATTATTTTACTATTTCAACTATTGAAATGTATAGAAGCACCTGAGGCTCCTTCAGGACTCCCAGACTGACAGTCCCCACACAAGGCAACCACAATCAATACCTCTACTTGGTCTTTTGCACACAGAGTGCAATCTTACTGAAGGTGGGGGTCTCAAGCTTGTAGATGCAGCAGGTTTGGCATTGTCCAAGGAGTGTGTGAAATTCTACCCCATGGAAATTAATGTCAAAAATCTGATCTACGTCAGTCAAGGACACTGTGTACAGGTGACAATACAGAGCAGAGAACAATTCAAGATTTTAAACCCCAGTTTATATTCAGTGGCTTGTGAGTGTAATCATAACATATGATCTTTAAAGTATGGGATATTAGAAATATGTGGTAATTTTTTTGCAAGCATGATCAACACCTTTTCAAAATATAGCTTCTTAAGGATTCCAGTTAATGTATAACAAATTACTCTCATTGCAGAATGTTCAGATATAAGAGCTTCTCAAGAGTGACTGAACTTTTTTTGAACTTTTATTTTCATTTAAACTCTCCATTAAGGAATTTGGGAGTGTGAGTAGGAGAGGAAGGCATTTGTTTAGATTCTGCTTTTAATAAAGTTTTAACACTTTGATATCAGTCTCTGATTAGGTGCAGCATCCCACATTCCAAAGTGAAGAGAGACTATTTGCTCCTTCTCTCTTCTGCCCAACATGTATCTTCCTTGTGTCTTTTAAGCAGAGCCTCTGATTCAGCCCAATTATTGTTGCTCCACAGTTTTCTGTGGATCAACATTCCTTTTTGTGGCCTGTCATTCTTAACTGAACAAAGGATTTATACTAAACCCCAGTCTAACAACACTCTTTCTAGTTATGGTGGGGAGGAAGGGAGGGAAGTATAAGATTCCTTGTGTGCCCATTCTGTGCTCAAAGCTTGATCAAAATAATGAGTTTTCTTGGTGCTTAGCAAGTAGTCTGTAAAATGCCTAAGGATGGGATTCAACTGCAATATAGATGTTTGCATCTAAGCAAGGCCTTGTTCCTTTTATAGTCAATAGATATCAATAGACACTCAGAGTGTGTGATTCATCCCATCTCAAGATAGACGTCTAATTTAGGTCAGGTGACTCACTCCCTGGAAGTACTTATTCACTATAAAGGGAATCTGAATGAGTAACTCAAACATTTTTAAAGTGATTTTAAAAGTGAGATGAGATGAAACTCATTCTGCATGTTTTGTATCTTCTGGCACAACATCTTCCTGACTCTTCTGCTCCTTGAACAGATATTCTCACTGTATTTACATCCAGATATTTCACAGAGTTTACTTCCATTTCCCATCTCTCTCCTGTGAAACGCAATCATCAGCCTTAATTTAAATTCTTCCCACCCGGGGAAGACACTTCTCAAGCTTTGGCAATCTTCTTTTCCCTGAATGCTTAATGACCCCATTATCTGTCCTTCCTTGTCTATTGTCAACCAGTACTTCAGACCTGGTATCAAATTTTATTTTTGTCTTTTCATGCTTGCTTCTAGAGGCAAGTTCTTTTTGTTAACTTACCTTCAATTCAAAGAAAAAAACACAGTTTCTTCACTTAGTTTTATAAAATCTGATAGAATTTCAAAATTCTATAATGTTAAATTATGATTAATAAGAAACAATTGAGGTTTTGATGTTGTTGTTTTGCGTTTTGAGTTTCCATCTGACATTTCACTGGTTACAGTGACTCTCCCTGTATGTGGCTTTCCAGCTATGTTAATTTGGTCCTACCTCCCTCTCTGGCTACACTGTTATTCATCAGGGAAATCCCAGTGGAACTTGTATTTGTATTTTCAAAAATAAATAACAGGTTTGAATTTTGGCCAAAGTCTTCCTCCAGTAGTGAGTGAGAGAGTTTATGACTGAGAGTTTCTATCTCTCATGTGGTCACATAAATTAGAGTCCTGATCAACGATGACAAGCATTCTGCTAGCTAGACAAACATTAATCTGGTTAACTCCCCTTCTTCCCACTCCTTCCTGACACAGAGGAAACAATATCTTTGGAGAACATTTGAGATGTGTAGGTTGATTTTATTGTAGCTATAATGTGGCAAGGGGTCTCCAAACACCTTCAGGAGTTTATAAAAAATCCCAAGCAAAAAATAAACAACCTACATGAAGCACAAAAGGCTTTCTTGCTTGCTTTTACAATAAACAAATAAAATTGTATTTTTATTGGTTATGATCTCTTGAAAAATATTTTTTCTCACACATTCACACAAATATTTAAATTTGAAAGTCTGAGATTCTCAAGTCCTTTAATGTAAGTTCCATTAAAATAAATTTGCTTTCACCTATATGAATAAAATAAGCAACCATGTCAAGCCTTAGCTATGAATCTTATTAACCTCATTGCACTGACAGAGATGTACTGTTTTCAGGTGCTGACCCATTGCTGCCCCTGAGTGGTTCACCAGGACGTTGGGCATACGTGTTCTTGTTGGTGCTTTTTGCCATACTGTGGTTTTCCACAACCTCTGGATAGGTTCTTGTAACCTGGGAGTCAAAGAAAGAATCAGGAGGTGAAGACTCCTGAAGTTATCAGGCATGAGGGTCTGCAATTCCTCACTCCCTTTAAGGGCTCCACAAACTCCTTATCAGGGGCCCATACAGCCATTGTCTTCATTACCCATTTAAATCACGTTGATGCTGGTGCTCTATAAAAGGTTGAAAGCCAAAGTGGTCTATTCTTCAGCCTACCCCATTTGTCATGTATTTCTATTTGACCAGATCTTATAAGTAACTTTCCACCAAGAGAAAAAGTTTGACTTTTTTTTTTATTTTATTTTCTATTTTTCTTTCTAATGCTAAGGGGAGTGTTCTGAAGATTCCATATACAGTTCATTTCAGGAATGAAAGACTGTTGTTTTGATCCATGAAGAGTTTATGTAAGGGATAAGGAAGGGAAAATATTCTTGAAAAAACAACCCCCTCCTCTTAAGTTGTGTGTCTTGGAGCTGAGGAAACACAATCAAGATCTGTTTTGATTAGCAAAACCTAAAAAAATTAGTAAGACAAAGTTCATGGTATTTGTCTAATTTTCATAGCTCATTACAGATATTAAGACATTCTGCAAAACTGAGAGCCGCACCAGCAAATACAGTTTCTGCCAAAAAAATAAATGTATAGACACTATATTTTAAAAAGTAAGATACAAGGTTTTCTGTAAGGTAAATGTCATAGTTATTTACATTTCAATGAGAAAAGAAAAAACAAACAAAAACAGCCAATCAAAAACCAACTAAAAAACCAGATCTACTTTCCTCCAGAGCTCAATCCCCACAGCTTTCCATCATTCCACTCTGAAACATGGTCTCTTTTAATTATATTTTCTTGTTGCATTTTCCTTTTTTATCAAAACAGAAATACCACTGTCAAATCAATCCTAATGTGTAACATCCTATGTGGTCTGTGAAGAAATATTTGCAATTGTGGCTTGATTTATTGGATCATCCTGGATCACCTATTTGCTCGTATCTGCCTCTGAACTCCCAAGGCACTAGAGAACACTCTTCACAAAATGCCTAATTTCAGCCACTGAACAAGTTCTTTACCAACTACCAAGGTGGTGGTTGTATAGTTCATGACAAAGCCACAGATTCTCTTTAATCCTATAGCTCAGGTGTTAGAGCAGTTTTCCTAGAACTTGTGTAGGAGCTATAATAATCATGTTCCTATATAAAAGAGTAATTGCACCATCACCATCACCACTACCACCAGCTGCTGTCATGTTTCAAGAGAAAGCATGATCCTTGTATTTGAATCCTGAAAATTATCATTTAACAGCCCACACCCAGCATCTTCCCATTTTACAGGTGTACCAAAGCTTCACAAATCAGGTCAGGACCTTAAAATTTCTTCTTACTCCAAAGTTCTGCAGCTATGTACAAACATATAAAATACCTAAGTCTTGATGGAATAGACCAGCTTGATTCTTGTTCATTCTTCTGTCCAGAACACAGTCAAACATCAACCAATACACTACCTCAAATGTTTATCAGGGTAGCATAATGTCCCCATATGGATGGGTACTATATGAGCTGCTGCTCTCTTCTCAGACCCTAATGGAGAAGACAGAAATGTCACTCTCTCTATTCACAGTTTCTTGTCTCCTCCTATTTTTAGGAGAAAAAGACATAGGAACATAAAATTACAGGATAATTTCAGTGAGATTTGACTGCCGGAAGTCCTCTGGTCCAATCATCTGCTCAAAGCAGGACCAACTCTGAAGTCACAAGTCTCAAGGCTCTGTTCTTTTCAGGACAATACATTACCTTCTGAATTCTGCCTAACAGGCAGTTTTTTTGCCTGGATTGCCCCTTCCCTGTATTCAGAATAATTTTCCACTTAATATTATCCTAACACATATAATTCCATCTTTGTGTCATTATCAATTACCAGCTAGAAACAGGAACTTGCAACCTTTCCTGTTACTTAGAATTTTCGTTAATTTCTCTCAAACAATGAGCATATACTTTTCATCCTTATTTATTCTGCTCAGATGAAGTTGCTGCCAATTTCTGATTGTCTTTGTCATATTTTGAACTCTGGAATGTGTTTGTCAATAGCCTGCAAACACAATTAACTTATTTATAGTAAAGGCTACAATGAATTTGCTATTGAAAGCCACCACCCACTTCAATAAAATACCCAACAGTTTCAACAGCATGGATTAAGGCATGGCTAGTTTGTCATTTCCATACTTGTGGGATACAGCCTTACTCACACACAAGATTAATGTATAAAATCTCTGTACATCTCTTGTAAGAGCATAGTATAAGGACAACCACACTGAGTATGGCCATAGGTCCTTCTAGCACAGTAACCTGTCATAGACAGGGGCCAAAAAAAAAAAAAAAAAAATGGAAGAAAGTTCTAAAGATCAGAGTAACTATTCATGATGAAAGACAGTTGAAAAGTCCTTTTCATGCTGCTGGAAAGTACCATGCTTTTTTATTTGGTAAGTACAGCCATTGTGTAATTCACAGGGGAAGAAGGTAGCAAAAATTAAACAGAACAAAAAGCAAAAACAAATGCTCTATTCATTATAAGTATTGCACTTGGGAAAGACTACATTTGTCCTAACAGGGCAAAACCAAGTCTGAATGTGGACCGTTCTGGTGAATCCCATTCCGTTTCTGAAAATGATTTCCCTCACTTGACACCATCTTCAGTTAGCACGCACTTTCTTGCAATGTTGCATAATGTTCAAACTCTTCCTTGCAAGAGGAGACTGTGTAAAGGGTACAGATTAATGTTTGTTTGTGCTTTTTATCTTTGGATTTCTAAAATGTATCATATCAGTATTTCTGCATGTGCGTATAACCTCTTCAAGAACTGAAATCAGTTACTGTTGAAGTCAATGAGATAGGCTGGGCCTGAATTACTAATAACTGACATTTTTTCACAGTTATTCAAAACATTTCAAGAGTTCTTGGAGGGCACAATTTTTCTCAGCATTTTTTAATTTGTCTTTGCTTTATTTATTATTTAAATAATTTATTGTTATATGCATATTTCCAGTCCCATGAAATACACTTCTCATTCAAAAGGAAAACCAATTAAAAAAGCTTTGAAGCTTTGCATGCCGCAATTGTACATGTTTCTGAGACAAAAATCTAAAATTTTAGCACACAATTGATCAACAGGAAGCAAGTTCTGCTTTATTTAAGCCACACTATTTTGATATGACTAGAAATTTCTTAACTAGGCAAAGAAACCAGCTTTTGTATTTCTTATGGCATTTGTTTTTCATGGATTCTTTCCCCGTAGCTTGGTTATAGATTTATGGGATACTTAGTATCTTTGCTTTACATTCCAGAAACAGAAAGCTGATGCAAACCAGAGATTAAGATATCAAAAGCCATTCTTTCTATTTTTTTTTTTTTCATTAGCAAAGATAGTTAAGTATTTAGTACAAATTGCAGTTGATTTCAGCAGATTTTTACAGTATTTATTTTTTAAATTGCTTTGAAGGCTAGAGATTTGTAAGTGATACCTCAATTGGGTCACTATCAATGTACTACAATAATTTTTATATAGTAAGCTAACCCTTACTGACATTATTTATTATCACAGTTCTATTTGATGCAGGATAATTAATTTTAAGATGCAGTTGAGCTTCTTTCTGGAAGGCATAGCTGAAACAGGGAAGCTCTTCAGCCAAAACAATGTCACTGGTGTGTGATGGAAAGCTTAACTGAGTATTTCTGTAGTGTACAACATACAGCGCAATGCTGATACCCAGGCTTTAAGCAGTGCAGCCACACTAGTATCTTGCTGCTCTCTGTAGCTCAGGGCAGTCATGGGGTAAGGCTGGCCTTTGCTGTCTTGTATCATGAAGATGTGCCTCAGGGGCAAAGGGATTAGAGTTTTGCATCTGTGCATAAGAGTATGAGAAATACCACAGGGAGACAAAGGAGATAGAGAAAACCAGAGAAGCTGCCAGAGGCAGCACTGGGAGATGGCTAGCAAAAGAGGCTCAGGACAGGATGCAGAGATGCTCTCCCTTGTCTAAGCCCTCCAGAGTGTAGAAAACAGCAGCCTGAACATTTGCCATGAACAGGAGTGAACCAGGAATGTGTAGAAAAGGTAGGTTGTGCCCACCATAAATTCTTCATTGACCTAAGTGTAACAAGTGGCAAAATTTCCACAGTAGTCTCATCAACAGGAACAGCATATTGAAATGGAACTAGGATGGTGCCATAAAGAGAAACCAGTGTATTAGTTCAGTTTATGCTGTTTCTTGCTTGTCGTATTTTCGAGAATTTTGCCAAAGATAACGTCACCAATGATTTCTGACCAGATTAGTCCCATTATTTAAATTTTTTAAATTTAAATTATTTATTATTTAGGTAACCATCACAATGGAGTTACCCATATCAGTTATTCTTTTTGACATCTGTTTTACAAAGAACTAATTCAAGAGAGGGTAGCAGAATAAAACATGCATGCCAAGCTGTTTAGATTGATGTTCAGCCCTGCACACTGTGTTGTTCTCTTAATTAATCTTGCCATAAAACAAATTAACATGCATGCATTCCTCCTTTAAGCCTGCATGAAGTCTGTGATGCCACACTTCTCTCCAGACAATGGTGTGGTTGTGTGTCATAAGGAAGCCTTAGGGAGATGGGTAAGTTTCACATGGAAGCCTAAGTATCCCGAGTAGCTCAGTTTGGGTTAGCTGGAGTTACATGTGATGCCAGAGCCATGCTGAGTCCTTCTCCTGAGGTGTGAGGGAGTTCTCAGAGAGAGCAACTGATCTCCCTGTGCTGTGTCTACGTGTGAAAATGTCAGCTATCTCTACCAAGTGCTCCCTCACGTCTGCATAAATTGCTCTTGGTCAGCATCAACTGGCAGATCAGAGGGTACAGGACCAAAGAGAGCATTTGCACAGGAGACCTAAATAATTAAATTATTGAACATTAGCAATTACTTCCTCTCCACAAGACCTACCTGTTATACGCTCCAAAAGACCAGTGTCTCTTGCAGAAAATGCTTTTGGAAACAGATCTCTAGTTCCTATGACTTCACAGCACTGTAAGACCAACTATTAGAGCTATTAAAAATTAATCCTTTTCTTTGAAAAGCCAGTCTTTGTCATTATCAAAGAGTGATTCAAAGGCAGTGGTGACATGTGAAATCCAAATCTTTCTCCCTGATTACTGAATAAAGCCATAATCTTCATTTGAGAGATTTTTCTTCCCTCCAGACCAAATGATTTGGTGCAAGGAAGCCAAAATTGGGACTACAGCATCCAGGTGCTGGATTACTTGTTCCTTCCACTGTCTTGCAATATGAGATTTGTCTTGTCTCCTATGGGAGCCAGGTGGTATTTGTATTGCTGACCATTAATCACCTAAAAATTAAAGACTGAACCTCAGTAATTCATCTTGGCTCTCTGCAGTCAGTGGAAACAATGAGATGCAGCTCATCTACGTAAAGGGCAGCTCATCTACCTATCTTAGACAATTATACTAGAATGAGATGAATTGCCATTTCCCCATTGACTTCCCGAGAGAGAATCAAGGTGACAAGTTTAGATAAGACAATTCACTTTTAGATGGCAAAAATAAGGAGAGGAATCTCACCCCACCAGAATTATGGCCTCCAGCAACCATATATTTCTCTAAAAAATGCCTTTTCACTTGTCAGTGATGTTATTTGTTTCTTTTTCTGGTGTGAGTCAGGTAATGTCAGAACCGCTACTATCCCAACTGTGCACTGCTTCAAGCAATGCAGGATGAACATTTAGTGGTGTTTCATGGCTGGCATCCGGAACACTGGTACTAACAACATCTTGAATATTTATAAGTAGGGCTTGTCTATAGTCTTCTGCATATCATGACTACACAAATAGCAATTTACAAATATATGCTTTGAAAATCTATTTTTTGTTAGGTTTTTCCCCTCACAGATCTGATATAACTCAAATATACATGTGCATATATACATATGTGTATAAATATATATACATCAAGAATGAAACCATGTGCCTTCTCTAAACACTTTGTCATTTTCACAGTAGAATTAATTACTGACCCGTCTCACTCAAGCAGTAATATAAGCTGAAACTCTAAAAGTTAATGATTGTTTCTTTGTTACAAAAAAAAAAAAATCAGAAAGCAAAATCTGTTTTTCTTCTAATGATCTTTATTAATAATAACCTGCAGACTCTCTGAGTGTGGGTGTTGCTGAAATAATGATTGAGAGCAGAATAGAAAAGGTACCAGTAGATAAGAACTGCTTTGTTTCAGAGTAGTTGGAAATATAGCCAGGAAGGAGAAAAACTATTCCATGGAAAATGCTGGCTCAGTTTTCTGATGTTAAAATTGCCAGTAATTCCCCATTTCAAGATCTGTAATGTCAAAAGGACAGAGCTTCCTAGAAGTGCGTATCTAGCAGCACAGCTAATATGTATTTCTCTGTTCTTGTGATGCCTGCCAGGTTTTCAGCAATGCATGAAAGGCCAAACAGAATTTTTAGATTAAGCAGGGCCAATATAAGGTTTGGAAATTCCATTATTTTCTTCATGTACTTACTTTTTTTTCTTTGTAGCTATGGGCTAAGTGGATAAGTTGACTTGAGGGTACTTTTCTAGCATGAGGTTTTCTTAGTGGTGACCACATAGGATTGGGATTTGAGAAGCTTTCAGGAACATTACAACAAAGATAGATTGGAGAGAAATTCCCACTCCCATTTCCTTGGGCAGCACCTGATGTATTATTGAACAACTGCTGCTTTCTAAACAGGATTATAGTTAATTGTAATTAATCAGCTTCCATCATCTTTAGGTAAAAACTCTGTCAAGCCTGCAAATCTGTATCTTATGATATTTCAAATGTTTATTATTGATCCAGGGGGCCATTAAGAGCTAATCTTTACGTATTTTGACACAATAATAGCTTGTGATGTAATTCTACACTCAGAAATTTTTACGTGATGGCATGTGTTGCCCAGGAACTCCATGCAATATGGATTTTTATGATGTAACTTAAAAGTTCACATACACTGTGAGCTTTCCACTTGAGCAAATGCACACACCACAGGTTATGCTTCTAATAAAGGAAGGAAGACAAACAAAACACCCACATTTTCCATAAGAGGCTGAGAAGTCAGTGACTCATCTTAGAATATTGTGCAGATGAATTAAAATTCCTCTGCTTTAAAACAAGTATAACAATATCTCCTTCTAGTTATAGAGCTACAAACAGAATAGATTGGTTTCTCATCTTTTGATTGCCGAGTTTCAAACGGCACAGGGCAGCAGCAACACACGCATTACTTACAAACAGAATTTAATCTACACGCTATAGGAATTCTGGGAGAGATCCTATATTTAGGCTGTACACCACTTTCCATTACAAAAGATTCTTGTGACTTTTTTATGAGAAGCTATAATGCCTCCTTTGTATACAGTAGACTTTTGACTCTTGGCAAAGGGAAAGAAATGCCTTTTCTGGAGAACTGGCTGGCTTGTAAGCTACTAACATTTCCTGGTTTCCTCCTGACTGAGCTTCTCAGGAATATATTGGCTGAACAGTAAAGCAACAACAAACTACCCAGCCCCATCTAAAGCTGGGCTGATGCCACCAGTGATGCAGCAGTAGCTGGGGCTGCACTGGGAATGCCTGAGAGCTGCCAGTGGGAAGAGAGCCAGACTGCAGCCCTACCAATTAACCACAGCACAATTACCCTTCTGGGTGTCCAGCCTCCCTCCAGGAATGCCACATGGGCAGCTCCAGAGAGGAAGAAGGGATATGTCTAATAGTCCAGGTTATTCATTTTCATTAATTTTTCAACCAGTTTAGAACATTTTGTGCTGGCTGACAGAAGTGATTGAAACTTTACCTAACACAAATTTGGGAGCCGGATTCTCAGCTGCGTTAAACCACAGCCACTCATCTATATGAGGGAGAAAACGACTCAAATTATTTAAAGATATTCAGCCAGGCTTTGACATTTAACTGAGCAATTCAGTAACTCTGAAAAGAGTATTAAAACTAAGGACACAGTAATCTGCAATTAGTTCACTGGCACATAGTGAACCAATAAAACTAAATGATATTGCACATGTATCTACACATCTGAGTCCTCTGCGAGTAACGTCAATGATAACTGTATGGTGCATTTATATACAGATTCCTGACCAGTGATCTCACTATCATTTAAGAATCTGCATTGGTGGAAACTCACAGTAGCCTTGGGAGGCAGACCAGTTTCGTTATTCTAAAATCACAGGTAAGGAAACAGAAGCACCAACAGTTCAAGTGACTTGTGCAGGGTCCAGGCCAGGAACAGGAGCCAGGAAGCAAGTATACCTTTAATTTAAGATGGGTGTGCCTCCGATTGATTACAATTTGTGTTGCACCTGCCTGCTCCTAGGGTGCTTGGCTCTATGTTTTCTGATCCTGACTTGGGCTAAACCGCAAGACCATTCTTCAGCATTTCAATGATAAAGAACAACAACAGGAAAGATTTTCTGGGTGCTAGCCAAAGCCTTTGTGAGACCTGGGTCTGACACTGTTCTGCATTGTGGTTCCTGGCAGAAGTCCTCAAGAATACGTAGGTGCCTTGGCTGGGAGTGGGCCTAGGTGAGAAGCTTGCACTGTGTCCCAGGTGCCTAGGCAGTACTCAGAATCCTTGGTGAATGCTTGGTTTTCAGTTTGTCCAGAGACACTCGAGAGAAGGTTGGTTTCCCCCTCCTCGACTCCCCTGTCCCTCTGTGTGCTGTGGCTCCTGTGTCACTCCACTCTGTCAGTGCATGGAATATATGTTCAGTATGGCCACTATGTAATTTCAGGCGCAGAATGGCTTGAATGTCAGATGGCAGTTTGCTAGAAGGCAGAGACCTATATGGGGAGAAAAAAGGGGGAAGACATTCCATTTGCTTATTATTTTTCTAGTTGCTGAAGAAAGTGCTATTTGCTTATAAATACCACAGTTCTGTGCTGTATTTCACAACTTCCCTCTGTTTACTTTCATGGTAATTTCCTTGAATCACATCCTAAGCTTTACCACACATTAACTTCGTAGTGTGCTTCTTTCCTGTACTTTCCCTCAGTAAAGCAGATGAGTGGAAAAAGCCATGAAACAACCCACAACATTATCTTCAAATCATATGGGATAGATTGGGTTCTTAACCCAATTATGGTGAAGTTTCTAGTACAGGCAACAAGGAAATGCTAACGAGAAGTTAGGAGATATCCATCGTTTTGATGAGATTTGATACCCATCTGAATGGGAGTTTGGCTTTCAACCCCATTGGAGTTCCTGCAAATTTCAAGTGAGATCAGATCTGAATCTTCACATTTAACCCACCCTGAGCAGCGATACTGATTTCATGCTGCAGGCCACATTTCAATTCAAAATAGAAAAATGGAATATTTGTGACTTACAAAGAGGAAATGATGGTATCAAAGGGTACTGAAATTAGTCCATTGTCTTTACAGTTACATAAACTTAACAGAAAAAAATATTCCCATATGTGAATGTTAAAAATTGGATTATCATGTAGGAATGAGCCATTGTAAAAAAGTAGGTTATGCTGGTTTTAACGTACTGATTTCCTTCAGTGCAAAGAGGAACTATGGGTTTACTTTCTCCTACAAGAAATAAAAGAATATTGCTTCTGCTGTGGTTTGAGATTTTGCACGTTTGAAAATTCAGTGTGAACTTTCATATTTGTTATTTATATCTGAACATGCTAAAATGTCTATGACATGTATTGACAGATGATCTTTTAACAGTGTCCGTATCATAAAGTTAAAGTAGCTCTGGCTCTGTGTGGAGTGAAATGACTGATGGAGTCCATCTGAGGATGCACCTCAAATACTGTATTCAGTTCTGGGCTTCTCACTACAAGAAAGACATTGAGGTGCTGGAGTGGGTCCAGGAAAGGGCAGCAAAGATGGTGAAGGGTCTGGAGAATAAGTCTGATGAGGAATCACTGAGGGAACTGGGGGTGTTCAGTCTGGAGAAGAGAAGGCTCAGGGTGACCCTATTACTCTCTACAGCTGCCTGAAACATGGTTGTAGCGAGGAGGGGGTTTGCCTCTTCTCCCAGTTAACAAGCAATAGGACAAGAGGTAATGGCCTCAGACTGTGCCAGGGCAGGTTTAGATTGGATATTAGGAAAATCTTCTTCACTGAGGGGGTGATCAAGCATTGGAACAGGCTGCCCAGGGAAGTGGTGGAATCACTGCCCCTGGAAGTGGTCAAAACCTGTGTAGGCGAGGCCTTCAGTGACATGGTTTAGTGGTGGTCTTGGCAGTCCTGGGGTAATGGTTGGACTTGCTGATCTTAAAGGTCTTTTCCAACCTAGCTGATTCTGTGATTCTATGTTGTTTATAATGTCTCTGGTATACACACCCTTATGGTAACTACCCACAGTTATTGTATTGGATTTAAATACGTATGTAAGACATAAATGCATTAGAACAGAGTTCTTTCAGAATTGGTGCTGAAGTAGTTTGGAATGCTGCAGGATGAATATAAATAGAGGAGAGCTCAAAACATCCATGCAATGAAATTCTTTGGAAAGGATGAATTGCATATGTAAGGCACTATAAGATGCTGAAATATGACTATTTCAGCACGCATGTATATTTGCAATATAAATCCTTGACATACATAACAAGTGCCAGGCCTTTTTTATTTTGAGACTTCAAAACATTTTATATAACATGTTTACACTGTATTTCCAGCAAAGTAGTAATAGTCAGAAAAGAACATGTTGAACTTTATACATCAATCATATTTCAAATGCATTTGCTTGATAAACCATACCTTCATGTAAGTTCAACAGAACTTGAATTGTTTGCATTTGCCTCCTGGGCCAATAAATATTTTACTATCCCACTTCTTACCACTTTGTGCTAATTATCACATTATGTTGTGGCACTCAGGGGAAAGACATACTGATACTGAGATCTTTACCGAGGAAGTGTAGTAATGCTATGGTGAAGCATTTCTTGAGGAGGTTTCTGAGGTTTCATTGACAGGTGCTTAAAGGTGTACACCCTCTGCAGAGACTGCTAGCAGTGCTTTCAATGTTTCTCTTGTGTGCTAGAACATAACTAAAAAATACCCATTTCATCTCCATGTGTGATGGCAGCCACATATGCCATACTATTAGGCCAGCTGTTGCAAAGTTGCCACAGGCTGTTTTAGGTATTCCTTTGCAACAGCTGGGCTAACAGTATGGCATATGTGACTGCCATCACACATGGAGATGAAAGCACTGCTAGCAGTCTCTGCAGAGGGTGTACACCTTTAAACACCTGTCAATGAAACCTCAAATACCTAAAACAGCCTGTGGCAACTTGCTTTTTTTCTGGAAGACTTTCATTCAACCCCAAACATGTCAATAGCATAAATTAGTTCAATATATACTAACAGAATTTTTAAATATTTGGGAAACAACTTCTGGAGATCCTGAAACAGCTATTCTTAGATGCCAAAAGACCCGTTCACAAGACTGAGGGGAAAAAGACCCTCTAGTCCTGAAAGTTCTCTGTAAGTCTTTCTATTCTTGAGATAACTGGAGTTTGGCTGTCGAAGAGCAAGATCCAGGTATAGTTTTGCTAGTATTTAGGAGGGAAAAAAAATACAATGAAATTTCACCATGTGGCTGGAAAAGGCTTAAAAAAAAATATATTCCAGAGTCTTCAAAGTATCTAAATGATGTTCTGACTCAGAGTAGCATTCATAACATTATAATGAAATAAGCATCAATAAAGAAAAACTTAAAATCAGCTATCATAACTCATTGAACTTCTGTTTGTTCCCCTGCTTGGGAATCTTCCTTCTAAAAGCCGCTGCATCAGGTTCTGCACATGTCCAGCTATTTTTAGGTTTGCAACAGGCTGTTTACCACGGATTTGAAGTCTGGCAATCCAGATACTCTAGACACAGTTGGAATGCTCGCGCCTCTCCGCAGGTTACACTTGGAGTTAAAAACTGCTATGTGGCTCTGTCATTCAAACCTTACAGTGTCTGGCATGCAGTATCGAAAAAAAAATTGTGATAAAATACAGCACTATGGTTTTAATTTAAATTACTTAAGGCCAAAAATATTCATGGATAAGTTATTGGTCAGTGGGCAAGCTAGAAGGTTCTGGGGATCTTCCATTTAAAGTTTGTAGTTTTGGTTAAGTCAGGAATTGAAATTCTTCTTTAAATTATTTAAGTACAGGTCTTCCTTTAAAAACCATATTTCAGGCATTCATAGTCAATATTTAGCAGGTGCTTCTTGAAAATTGGTATTCCCTCCTGCCTCAAGCATGGATTTCAGCAAATTTCTCATTCTCCATTACATGTAATATTACACCTATCCACATGATCAGTGTATATGAACTGACAAGATCAGCATAACAAGACATTTTAAGTTCTGAGGTACTCTTCACCATTATATCTCTACAGACTTCTAAAATTAAATGTCCCCACGGATTTTGAAATGCCTTTTAAGAACAAATGATAAATTATTTAAAACTTTCAATGCCTACAAAATTGTTCTAAACGTTTCACTACTTTGGGTTTCATTTAATTTTTTATGGTTTATTTTTAAGGATTTTTTATTAATGTACATTTATTATTGATTTTTACAAGTTATCAAAAGAAATTCTTTTTTAAGCTTTTTGGACTTTTCAACATTTCTGTGCTATGGAAGCGTGATTCTTAAGGTATCCTGGATCCAGCATATTGAGGAAAATGAGGACAGATAAAATCCTACTCAAATTAGAAACTATTTAGGAAATCAGATAGAGTTGAACGCTTTCTCCATTTTGTAGATCCTATGGCTGGTTTTCTACCAATGTATTCTGTAAATGCAATTCCAATTTAAATTTGCTTGTTTCATGTAATCCTTATATGGCTTAGCAACTGGAGATGTAATTTGTTTTAACAGTTATAGAAGTATGACTAAAGACTGCAGTACAGCAGAAGAATTTGATGCTAGTTTTTCTTCCTGGATTTTTTTTCCTCCAGAAACACAAAGCGGACGCAATGTTATTACTACCTGTCAAATATTCTGCCTTGAATTCTGTCATCACTGTTTGATATAAGTTATGAGCTGGAAACAAATGGAAGGTTGATGTTGATTTGAGAGAGACCTGAGGAACACGTTCATGTACTTGGTTCCAAAATGCTGAAATCTGAAGCCTGAAACCTTAAAGATAGGTCAATGTGAATTCAGCATCTGAATGTCTTTGAGGATCTGGGCTTTGGTGCTGTAAAAATGGAACTCTTTTATTTCAAAGGTGGGCCTGAGGGCACTATCCTGATTTATAGATAGCCCTGGCTTCCTGAACAGTCTTACTGCCTGTTTCTTAACAGAGGCTGTGACTCCTTACCAGCTCTAATATTGAAAATAATTATGCACTGTGGGGGCCAGGGTGCGGGTTTAAGGTCCAACAGCACTTACCACTGTTTGAAAAGGTTTTTACAGTTTCTAAAACACCACCTCTGTCAGAGGCAGTGGGCATGACTGGAGCACATGTACTTAGCTTTGTTTCCCCTCCAACTTGAACTCTGTGTTGTGAAACACAATCAGTCTGGTCATGGTCTACACAGCTGAGCTTTCCTTAGACACAGGAGCATTCCTCTGAAGGCAACAAGGGCTTAGGATGATGTAAGTGGGTTTCTGACCCCCTGAGGGTAATACTGGCAGACAAAATGAGGACTGGGAGGTACGGACTGGGAGGTACTCTTACCTTTTCTGACCTTCCAGAAAGCCAATCAGAAAAGTCTAGTGGAACAAAGTCCCTATTAGAAGGACACAAATAGGTTCAACAAGCACTTGTACAATATTGCTATCTCTTAGATACTCTTCTGCTGAGTACGGAGGACTTCTGTGTGTTTAGTATATAAGTTAAAAGTAACATCTTCTGGTACCTGAGCTACTCCATCCCTACCACACATCTCTGACTGGAAGCTTGTTGCCTCGCATAGCTTCATGCAATGACTTCAGCTTCTGCAGCTGTACCTCTGTCAGCTTCAATTTGTGCTTCCTTTCCTAGGTACTGATAGCAACCATGCCCTTATAGCACATAATATAGCGTGAGCTAACAACCCAAGTATTTTGTCAGCCTTTTGATCAGCCTTTGCACCTTGCCCCAAGTTCTCTGTTACCACAGCTACATTCCCAGCTTTGCCTGAGCTAATGAGCAGCTCTGGTATGTTTACCTGAGCTTTAACCCCTGAGAGTTACCCTCTGTGTATCCCTTCCTCACTTTATGTGTATTGTGCAGAATCCCTGTCAGGCAGGCAGCACAGCTAAGGGGTGACAGAAAAAGGGAGGGCAATAGTCTTCTCAATGGTGGGACTATGGTTCCTGTGAGCACTTGCTCTGAAAAGTCACTCAAGGCCAGATTGATTTCTAATTTGTGATTCCAAAGGTGGTCTTCAGGATGGGCAGAACAGCCTCAACAGCCTACCACTGTAGATAAAACAGAGCAGAAGCCTAATTTTAAGCCCTGGAAGAGTGGTGAGCCTCATTAGACTAAAGTTAGCCTATCTATGTACTGCTTTTGTATACCTGTGCAGAAGTCCTGTCGTTAGATACCATCCAGTCCTCATAGCTTTACCTGGAACAATCCTTTACTACACCCTGTTTCTATGGACAGTCACATTACATGTACTGAGAAGGAGTGATCACATCTTTGACATGAAAGCATATTTTTATCAGTTAATCCTTTAAAGAATTTCAAAAGGTTACATAAGCAAAGCTATGGCTATCCTATGTTTAAATGAGAGAGGGTACTATCTCACCATGATCTTACATGCCTACAGACTAGTAAATGCAGTGATGCTTTGAATACCTGTAAGATTCTCCACACACTAATGGAAGTGCCAGTGCAAGCTCCACAACACTTGTTTCAAGTATTTCTGGGGAAACAATCTAGACTATCCCCAGTAGACAAGAGCAAGTTAAATTGTCTCTTGCAGAGAGAAAGGCTAAAACTGTGATGCATGTACTTGTAGCTGCCTTCATGCTAGCTACCATGGTTTCATGTGACCAGGTATCTGGAGAGGAAAAGTGAAGCACTTCAAAAGGGAAGAAGGAACACAGACAGTCTTGGTGATGCTTTCTTCTGGGCACAGTTGAGCCAGGTTTGTCCAACTGCTGCAGGTATTAATGGCCCTCAAAATGAGAAACTTGGTGTAAGTGACTCCAAGCCTGTAGGCCCAGAGCTGGAAATGCCTAGTTGCATTAAAAAGTGTGGTACTTTACTCCTGGGAGAGAGTAGCAGCAGGGACCAAGTATTGTGTGAATCCTACTGGAAGGCTCCATAATACTCTCCTGAGGAGTTAAGAACACAAGGTCCATACCATTTTGCTGCTTATTTTCTGTGCTTCCCATTCTGAATCGCACTGGGATTTATGTGTATGACAGTGGTATCATAAATGTATCACTTCATTGTAATGGTATTCAGCTATGTGTACAGATCCTTAAAAGTGCAGTCCAGTTCACATTAACAGCAAAGTAATAACCTTTATCCTTGAGATATTCCGCCAAAGTTGTTTCGTCTCCATGGTATACCAACAGCTTCTTGTTTTTTGGGAGTATTATTTCAGCTGCCTTTTCTCAGCTGCAGCAGCACAGAACACGGTAAGAGGTAATCCTCGAGGTAAACACTTGTCAAGCCTTTCAGGAGTTTATAGGTCAGAAACAACACTGTCAGTCTGAAACAAGGAAGTTGTGATTAAAGGTCTACACGGAGGAAATGCCAGAATTAATAAAGAGTCTGCTCCACCTTCAAAAAAATCAACAGGTTGGCTCTGAGAGGTCATAGGAACAAGTTATTTCTAGTCCTGTGAAGCTTCTGTGAGGAATGTGCTGCTGCCTTCTTCTCACCTTGAGGACACAGAGCAGTGGTGATTCTCATAACTGACCAGGGAAAGGCAGTACGGGACATAGTGGGTGAGACATCCACAAGGGGTAGAGAGCTTTAACAGCTCTCTGTCTAGAAAGTCACCACCTCCTTCACTGCAAGAGTGACGGTTGGTCAGATGCAGAATTCAGGTGTTATGTTAACTCAGAACACAATGCCACCGAGAACTGAAAGCAGTCATCCTGCCTTTGTTTCTTGCAAGATTTGGACCAGTGGCAGGATACACGCTCCTGGCTGTCATCAAGTCATTTTCACTCTAAGGAGCATCTTGATGAGCTGCTTCACTTGTCTGTAGTGCTTTCTCAGCCACCCGCATCAGAGCTCTTCAGGCAAACATGTTCCTTTTTCTTCCCGAAAAACTCACTCACTGAAGCATGTTCTGACTGTGCTGAGTAAGCACTGCTCAGGCCCCAGTAAAACCGACTTTTGCCTGTCTGAGTTATTATAAGCTGGTAGAAAGTCAGTCTGCTGCTAATGAGTACTATTAATATCTTCTTTTGTGAGAACAAGTCATCTAATACCCTGAAGCTAAAGGCAGTTAGATTCTTGCTTGAGAGACCATATCAGCCAATTATCATTTTCATCTGGCAAGCAAATATGAAGAGCTAGAATGAAAATGGAGAATTAATTATACGTTTTCATTGCAATTCTTAATCTCATTAAAACTTTTACAGACAGGATGGAATTGTATGATGGCCTTGGTTATTTATTTCTCATTAATGGATGTCAGACCCTTGAATCGGAGTCTCTCTGGAGGGAGGCACCAACCAGCTCAGGCTACCTGGGCTACTCTGCATGGGGCAGTGCTGGAGATGGATACACCCATCCTGCCATGTTTACACATCCACTGTTTGTGCAAGATTTGTCCTCCCTCCTCGTCTGGTTTTGAGAGACAAGTGACTGTCTGTCAACATGGGTGACTCCCCCTATTCATGCCGTGGCTTTTACATTTTGAAATCAAAGTCTGATTAAATGACTATTTGAGAAAAGTGGTTAAATGGGTAGCAGCAGTTTTGTGCTCTTAAGGAAGCTCCATGAGGAGTGTAGTTCTGAGAGTAATAAACAAGTTTTGAAAGGAAAAGTAGAATCTGCATGCTTTCATGTAGCTTATGGTTTCATTTCCTTGCTTTTTAGCCTTGATTTGGATACACTGCATATGTAGCAGACCCATGAGCTTGACAAGCAAGATTTCTGTGTATTAATTATAGCAACTTTATTATTTCCTGGATATTAACATCAAATTCTTAAAATGTCATCTGGATGCCAAGCACTTAGAATTCAAGATGTAGTGTGTTTAAGAAAGACTCTTATCTTGTGTTAAAGAAATGGTGCTTTTTCTCTAAGGCAAACAGTTATCGCTGAAGTAATTTACAAGTAGATCTTTTCAGTTGCCTTAATCAAGCTATTTAATATACATGCAAATTGTAGCAGCAAAATGTTTGGATACACAAAAGCAAGAAATAAGTGCACACGCTGTATTTCTTTCTAGATACTGTGTAAGCACAAGATGTACATTTTTATAAATATAAATGCATAAACGCACAAAAAACACACAGGTTATTGTAAGCTGAGTTCGGATTTAAAACCTCACTCAAAGACAAGGTAAAACTGAAGACTAAAACTGATGAAGAACTGGGCATTGAACAATAGCATTAAACATTTACTAAAAAGGACATTTTGTAATTTCTTGTTTTGAATCTTAATGTGGGTGGAATCCTGGCTCTGCTGCAGTCAATGGGAGTTTTGGCATTGACTTCAATAAGCCTGTGTTTCACCCTGTATTTTTAGGATAATTCTTCAAGGGATTTATGAGATATAATTTTAAATCATAACAGAAAACACCCACTAAGGAAGCTACTAAATATTTTTTTGGGAAGAACAAATAATTTTAAGATGGGAGCAACTTGAAATAATCTTCCAACTAATTTTCATTTGCTCTTCTTGTTTAATGCATCTTGAGTTTTATACCACAACAAGAAAGAAAAAAAAAAAAGAAGTTATGTGAAAGTGCATGCTGGATAATTTTGCTCTTATGAGACTTCTAAAAAAGTTGCAGCATCTGGGAATTTTTAGTTTTATATTTGATGAACTTTAATGAACTTGATACCCTTGGCCATTAGATAATAACCACATCACATCATTAGTCAGGCAGACAATTAATGGTTGCAACTCCTATAATAGAAACTGATATTAATCAAACCTGCTATGGTCTGTTTATTATTGAGAAGCAATTCATGTATGATAAGCTGACAGCAAAATATGGATGAAACAGAAAACCTATTCATGCTGATTATTTCAGTGAGTGACATTTTGCATTGGTTAGCACCATCTGACACAAAGCAGGTAGCCATGTATTTTCAAAAGCCTGCTTCAATGTCTATGGCAGACAAATGGGAGCCTTTATGTTGACGTCTGTGTGCTTTGAAGTCACTAATGAGTTTGTTTTTGAATAGCTTATAGTGTGAAATCTCAGCTGAAGCAGTAAATACATTGGTATTAGGGAAGCTGTTTTCCATTCTTCCTCCTTCCCTCTACTTCCTATTCCTGTGGTTTTCTGGTGTTATATCTTGTCTGTGATTACAGTAGAAACACTTTGAGACAGGAAGACTGTATATGTATATACATATATATGTATATGTATAGTCATATATATATATGTATACGCATATACATGTGTATGTGTGCTTGTGTTTCTGTATGCAGCATCTCATCTGTTTCAAGCCCTTTGCATGCTCCCATGCATGAATTTCCCAAAACAGAGCTATATGGTCCTGATGGTAGTATATCTTTTGGTTCCTCAGTTATTAAGCCAGCTTTTTTTCTTACTCATAGGCTGCATGGTTTAATGCCAGTTATATTAAAATGCAGTGGTGATTTTCAAGGAAGTGTTTGCTTAAGGACCACGAGTTGTACCAGGAGATGAATTCAGTGAAGAGTTTAGATCATCCTCTTCAACTGTTCAATAATACCATTCCTCTGAATGTTTTGCCAGAGGGGTCTGCTCATTGAGGTCAACATTTTCAACCTAAGAATTATATTTAGATTCTCCAGTCTATATTTCTGTATCTAAATATAAACGGTTTCATTTTCAAAGGTGCAGATTACTCTGGACTGGTGCTGACAGCATCTATTCCCATCTTCCCTGCTAGAATTATTAACTGGCACCTTTATGCATGCTGTGCCAAGCAAGGATTCCTGACATGCAAACACATGTAAATATCATGAGTGCCATCTGCACACGTAAAAGGACCAGGATGAGGAAGGTTGTATGGACACAGTTCAGAGGGAATGAATAAGTAAGCACGGAAGCTGGGAAGATCAGAGTGAAGACAGATTGTTGTGCTTGATTTTTTTATGGCAATGAAGATCTGGTTAGACTGCAAGTAAAAATGAGTCAGTTGATCCAAACTAAATTTTGAATAATGATGTGTGCAATTACTAAAGCATCTTTTTAAGGAAATATTTGTTTATGTCAGAGAAGAGCTGCAAAATGCAATAGAGTTCATTGACTTTAGCCTAGAAGAAAACTTAACATGGAAGGGTAAAAAGCTGACTGTTCATGTTGAGTTTTATAGGTGCATTTGCATAAGGATGGGTGCAAAACATCTGATCTAATTGGAACTGCTCATCCTTTTGTTGTGCAGTGTGAGTTGGTGATAACCAGGAGCATTCAGGCAGAGTATGCAGAAAGACCACCAAATGTAGGTCAAGTGCCTTCTGACTGAATTATTCTCACTAATTTTAAACAAAATCAACAGCATTTATGCTGCTCATCTTGAGAGAGTTTAACTATATTTATTCTTATATCTAATCCACAGTGCTGCCAGGATTTGTTTTTCATGTAAATAGTAACTGACAAGAAACAACTAAAACAAAATACTGGTGCTTCAAAGAAAGTTGACCAGTTCAGGTAAAAACACTTTCAGCTCCAAACTCCTGTACATACATATTACTGTTCAGATTCACAGGTATCTTTGATACTAGGCATCTTTGTGCCATGATAAGCCTTCTCTTTCTTGCTACCACTCCCCAGTTTAAGTTGCTTTGTAAAGGAAGCCTATAATACCTTATTTTTCCTAATTCTCCATTATTAAAAAACAGTGCACGTTCATACTTCAGATGAGAAGTTGTTACCTGAAAAATGCTAGATGTCTTGTAGTCTTTGAGGCTATTTGGAACAAACCATTACTGTTTGCAGACTAATTGTTTGGTGAGAATAAGGCAAGCTACCTTAATGACAGCTTGTGAAATAACAATCTATGATATAGTACTTGGATGTAGCAACAACTGTGTCTCAAGCCAACTAAAAAAACTGTCAGTATCTTGTGCGTGAGAAGCTTGTAGATACCCTGAGGTGACTTAATATAATTCTAAACCAGCAGGTAGCTTCTTGCATAGCTAATCATGGCATCAGTGCCTGGAGCAAGTGGAGGTGGTTGACAATGTAGTTCAGTTTTTAGATGAATTCAGCTCCTTTTGAATATCATTTTAATTCCCTGTTCCAGTTTCTGAAGTAGGCATTGACATGTTTTACTTTTGTAAAATACAGAAGGTAGTCTTGGGTAGGGGAGAGCATAACTTCTGTTAAAAAAACCCAAAAAAACAAACAATAAACCCAAACCGAAATAAAACAAAAACAAAAAAACAAAATAAACCACCTAAATTTTGGGAACTGTAATTAATGTCTTGGAAAGCTGGGAGAACAATTCCCAGAAAACAGTGCCCAAAATCTCTCATTTTCTCTTTCTGTGAAATATTTCTAAAATATTTCTGAGAAAGCTTTCATGTAAGTCAGTTGAGCATATAGGTTATCCTTAAACTACTTAAACCATACATGTCCTAAAGTATTTGCTACAAACTATTTATGGTGTTTGACTGGTTGTGTGATGCTACCCCACAATATATGCTACCTTTTAGAATAGCTGACATTTTTATGAAACAAGAGGAACACAAGTGATTTCAAGATGACTGTCCAAAAACTTTTCTTTAAAACGGAGGGTCAGTTTCTAAAACCACATGGAAGAATTGTTAGATGCAAATAGTTCTTAAATGGGGATAAAGACACGTAAACACTTAAATGGGTAAGCACTTAAATACTTCCATTTGAAATACGTATTAATTCGTACCTTTAACATCTTTAAAATTCTGCATTCTATTCACACTGGCTTAGAACTTCTGTTTCTCAGCAATACACTTGTTACACTTGTTATAAAGAATGGCAAATTAATACTACTTTGACAGTAAGAATTAAGAAAAAAATAAATGCTTGTTGTAATCGCTGTGAGAAATATTTAAAAGTATGGAACAAAGTGGATGTTTTATTCAGTGAATACTGGAAAAAACCTTGGCTCTATTCTCCCACCTCTATTGTCTTCACTAGACAATATGTACCTAAACTATGTGTCAGTCTAAACTCTGAAATGGTGTGCATGTTTCACAGCTTGTGTACACATGTAAAAGCCTGTAGCTTGGTAAACACTTGGGTTTCACCACTTGAGCTGACATTGCTGTGCTAGTTAAATTTTTTGGTTAGTGCCCTGTTCTCCACATCATGGCAGAAGAGAGTAAAAATGCTGAGAAAAAAAATATCACAGTCATGTCATATTCACATGAAGTCAGTCTCAAAAGTGGAATCATGCAGACAAATTATTCACCAACACTATTTGCCTTTCCTCCCTGCATGAATGTCCCAAACTCCCCACTATGCGTACAGAGATTTTCCAGAGCTCTACTTCTTTTCTTTTCTCTTTGTCTGTATCTCTTTCTTTACATCTACTGAGAGCTATTTTCTTCTCATCTGCCTATTTGGAGCAGAACTGACAATGCAAAAGGTTATCTGCTGCTAACTCTTTCTCTGCAGACAGACCCATAAGGTGGCTCATGACAAAGAGCAGTTCACCATTCACACTCATTATGCGAGCATGTAAACCTGTTGGGGGTGACCAAGGAAGTCAGGAGCTGGCTGAAATTTCAGAAACTTTCCAGAAGCCTACATAGGCTCTTTTGTGTCTGTGTCCTCAGTGATTTCAGATGCAGTGTTATAGAATTAAGCCAACATTTGGAATGAGGGAAAGGAGGGAAGGGTGCTTTCCATATAAATCTAGTTAAAACTTTGTGTGTGAAGGGCTTAGGAAGTCTGGTGGAGTTTATAAATGGGCAAAAACTTTTATAGTGTGAATGTAAATTTAGCTTGCTTGTAAACAGAAAGTAAACACAAGAGCTGGATGGGATGTCTGTGTAGACTAGCCGAAGATGTTCAAGAAACCAGCCATTTTTAAAGCAGGGAAGATCTGAGTTATTTGTCCTAGGCACTATAAGGAAACATAAGTCTATCTTTAAAGACTCTGAGTTATTGGTTATAATTTATTATAATCTTTCTTCAGCAACAAATTGACGCAAGAAATTGTAAAAAAAAAAAAAAAA
>NDXB01020718.1:85343-103608 GCA_002631895.1 Agapornis roseicollis | reverse complement strand
TAATTTTTTTTAAGCAAAAAATTGACGCAAAAAATTGTAAAAAAAAAAAAAAAATAAAAAAGAATAAAGCCTTTTGGTCAATTGTTTAATTTTTCAAAACACATTGAAACAAAATAAATGAACACATTTGTTCAATAGTACATTCGCTTTCACCCACTGTCTTTTCCTCTTTACCTCCATTTTCTCCCACTAAAAACATGGATGATGAAAGGAAAAACTGGACTAAACAGAACGAATAGTGTTCTTGTACCAAGAAGTTTTGTAATATAAAGTTTAAAAAGATTCAGAAGTTGAGGAATATATTTTCCAACCATTAAAAAGAAATCTCCAATGATTTTTCCAGTAAAACAAGAGCATAAAACCCCACTCCCAAGATATCAGGGTGAGACAGAAACATTTATATGGAAAATTCTAAATAAAGCAAAAATACTTTATTTTTTCCCATCAGAAATAAGGCCCAATTTTAGAGTTAAATAAAAACTATTTAAGTGATTTTGAAAGCATAACATTTTAATAAGAGATACTAAGAACTTGAGTCATTTGACTCAGTCCATCACAGCCAGGCATAACTGTGAAATAGAACAGCCTTAGAAACAGTCAGGGAGTCACAGAGGACAGATCATCTGCAGATAATCTGCAGGTCATGACTGAGGTAATTTAGCATGGAACAATCACTATTTTTGGTTCATATTATGAGATCAACTGTCATATTATGCTTTCTATTTGGGCACGAGCAAACATTTGCATGTTTGGATGTGCCAAAATGAATGGTTCAGACCTTGTGTGCTGAGAAATTTGGTCTTCCTGTATGAAAAGGCTACAATATGTGCAAACGTGATAATGAACAAATATTCTGTGCATTACCAGCAAACAAAAAAGTAGGCAAAATAGAAAGAGTTAGGATAATATGTAATGTTGTCATAAAAGTGAGAAAGTGTGGAGTATATTAACTATATGTCAATGTCTACACACTGTCTACAGTATAGACGTTTACATCTGAGTTAATCAATGTGGTCTCCTTAATAGTCACTGGAGAGAGAAAAAGATGTTTGTAGTGTGTGAGACACCTCTGTAGTAACATAAAGGTCTAAAAGCCAGTTCAGATGAAATGTATCCTGTGTGTTTATTCCTTTCAACTATAACTAGCATGACTAGATCAGATGTAGATGTTTATGTGGTACAAGTGCAAAATTAGGTGAGAAGACTCCTTCCCCAGAGAGTTCGCTAGATCTTTAGCCAACTCTATGAAATTTGCTTAGGAGCTACTAATTAGAAAGGGACCTGAGTATGGCAAACTGCCAGAGGAGCCAGGTCTGTCTGTGGTCCTTTTAATTAAAATTCCTAATAGTAGTAATGTTTATCTTCCCCTCAGAGGAAGAAAAAGACTCCACCAGTGCAATGGCCACTGGTCTGATAATTTATGCATTGTTTGGGATAAAATCTAAGGACCCCATAGATCAGTGTTAATCTGAGCTCTGCCTAAATCCCAGGGTTAAGTGTGGTTATGTGTGGTTGAAAAGGTCATTCTTTTAAAATTTGTTTCTTGGCTAATTCCAGCATTTGCATTAGAATGATTGGTGCCTCTTCAGTCTCTATTAGCAGAAGCTTTTCTAGTGTTAATGTAGCCAAGAAGCTTAATCCCCCGTTTAGTTTTTGTCAGCCAAAAAGCACTGGTGATATTGTGCCTTTGATTCTGTGACATGAGTTATGGAATGAGACTAGTCATAAGTATTCAGCTTTGCTTAACTCTACTACCACTGAAATTACAGTGAAATGCACATTTTTCTTCTTTGATTAGTACAAAGTTAACATCTTCTGTTTATTTCTAGGTCTCTATCACTTGTCTTCTTTTCTTCAGCTCTCACATGTACGCCTAACACATTTTCTTCATCACCTTCCTTGGTATTATCAGCTGTGGCCAAGCTATAGCTGCAGAAAAAGCTACAGGGGTATTCAGGATGGCTGATGGAACAGATGGGATGAAATATTGTATGGCAGCAGCAAAAGCTGGTGGGAAACATGGGGGCTGCTACCCAAGGTCTGTGTTTCCAGATAATTCTTGTGAGGTGGAGGGATTCCTGCTAGAGAAGGACGTATCAGCTTTGATGCTACAGTTGATTGACTGTTGACAGAGTGGCCAGCTATTCAGTGTTTCTAAGCCCTTATCTGAAGTAACAGAAAAGTCAAGCAGCAAGATGCCTAGTGTATTTTCTAAGCAAATAATCGCTCAAACAGAAAATCCAATCATCCCTTAGAAATTTAATTAAAAAAGATAATTCAAAGATAGTTCAAAATTACTATGTCAGGTGATAGAGACAAGCCCACTGTGCTCAATAAATCAAGCATAGCTGAAACACTCAGTGGGTTTGGCTCCCTTGCCTCACATGAAGCAATTCTCAATTAAATGTGAGTTTTCTTCTTTAAACAATTTCCATGGTTTGATTTTCTTTTTTGTGGTTATTTGTTCCCTTGGAAGGTGTGCTAGTCATGTTGCTTTTGAACTAAAATTCAGCATACCATATACCTTTCATTGGCATCAATGCAATTGCTTCTTTTTAGCCTCCAGAAGTCCCAGACCTCCAGACTAGAACTGGTGCAGAGCGCTGCCGGCACCTTTTCACAAGTACAAAGAGGTGCAGACACATCACCCCCACATTGAAGAAACTGTAATAGTTTCTTTTTGATTTCAAGATCAAGTTCAAAATAAGTCCCCTGGTTTTTCAGCTTTTCAGGAGTTTGCTCCAACCTATTGTACTTCATACATCTTGGGCTAGATCCACTGCTGGCTGCACAAAGAGGCTGGGAAATTGCCCAAAACATGCACCTGACCACTCTCCCAGCTGGAGGGGTTGTGACCAGAGCAAGCTGTTCTCTAGTGATCTCTGCTGTGCAATTCCCATTTGAGAGAGGCTACTAACTAGCATGCTTTAAAGCAGGACTTCTAAGCATACAGAAGATGGCATGTTAAGAAGCCAAAAGACTCTTTCATGATGCAGAGCTATGACAGGTGTTCTGTGAAGTAACTTTTCATGAGAAGAGATCTCCTTCATGGCAATTCTCAAAAGTTCAATGTGAACACCATTAAGACTTCAAATTTTTCCTTCAAAATTCCCTGTTTTTTCTAAAGTTGTGTTCTTCTCTGGACCTGCAAATAATCCATCAACAGCTGAGTGATGCCTGTTTTACTCCCTTGGCTCTTACCACCTACAGCTTTCTGTTTCTATAACTGCGCTGCTGACTCTAAAGATTTTATCATAAGTCTCATAATATTTTGTATTTTTTTATCTAAAGCTCCACTGAAGTAAGGTAATCATAATTTTTTATGATGTTGATACACAATCCTAACAGTTGCAGAGAAAGGTCTGGGCTGTGAAAGTTTAAAAAGTCAAAAGCTACATGAAAAGCTCAAGAAATATTTTTAGTTTCATGGAGTTTATGGCTGTCTCTCTAATTTGGGATTCTAGCTCACAATTTTTGAACCTTATACTGCCTCATCAACATGCTATCTGTTTTCATGAGATTACTGTGTTACATCAGTTTACTTTGTGCTGAGCTCTTGAAATATGCATTACTTTCAGATCAACAGCAGTGTGGATGATTATAGAAATAATAAACCATATACTCATATACTCATTTATCTATAGCCTGATCAAAATACAATTTCTTCAAGAATATGATATGTAGCAGACATGTATGTGAATGTAAAAGAGACTATATTAAGAAGGAAATATACACCAAAGCTTGGGATGACTGCTGCATTCAGCGGTAGAAAGATGTGGGTAAACCATGGAGATCATTCCATCTGAGTGGTAGAAAAATATATAGCATAATATGTATTCTACATATTCTGTTTATATTAAAATAGAATTTTTTAAATGTATTTTACCAGAGGACACTGAAAAAGTGAGCAAAGTTCTGAGAGGACATATGATCATTCTCTATATATACATTAGGGAGGTAAATACAGGGAGGTTGAAAAGCTATTAAAAATAAAGGATAAGGTTGGCAAGAGAACAAATATTATAAACTCACCATGAATAAATTGAAGCTGGAAATTAGAAAGAGGTTTGTAACCATCAGAGCAGTGAGGCAGTTTTGCCTGTTTTTACTGAGACTATGCTACGTAGCTTTGAAAAGCCACATGCCCTACTTATCATGAATCCAGCCTTTCAGGGGTCAAGAAGATCCATAAAGATCGTCAAAAATCTGTACTCCAAAGCATAAAAATGTCACAGTTCTGAGGGCTAATATTTATTGTGGGACCTTTTCAGCTAGAAGCTATGAAATTCTTGTTTCTAGCTCTGCAGTATGGAATATTTTAAAAAAAATAGTTATTGAACATGTGTTTTGCATAAGGTGCCTTTTAAATTCACCACTCCATATGGCTGAATATCACCTATTCTGAACCTTCCTTTTGCTCTGCCATCGCATAAAGGGAAATTCCAATTTTGAGGGAAAGACGGAAATGTTTCTCACTTTCTTTAAAATGGATACTGCTGTACTCTTAGGTTACTGAAATTAAAAAACCAGGAAGTTGCATTTGCCATTTTTAGAGGGAAAATCTGTCCATGTTTTCATCTTGAGGTCTCTGAGTATATTGTGCAAAACTATGATAAAAAAAAGGGCAAAATTCTCAATACAGACAAATTACAATCATGATATTGGAGACATGGCCCGTCCCCATTTCTAGCAAGTTATGGGAAAATAATATGAAGGTGTGTTTACAGTAAGAAAATAATAACTTTGAGATGATGCTTACCAACTTCTTATTATTTTCTATGAAAAAAAAAAAATTTTCCTCAATTTGCTAAACTTGTCAGTTCAAGTTTCATATCTGTAAAGCCTTCCAAATTCACAGAAATTTGCAGGTTATCACTTTAAAATAGTATTTCTATATTATTTGTGTCACACGGCTGCAGAGAATTAGACCGCACTTAAGCAATTCTCAGAGTAAATAATTTCAAATGTTATTTCTTACTGCGTAGCTTGTTTGGTTGGTTTGTACCTCGTTTCACCCCTTACCTAAGTTAACTCTCTTGCCTGTTCAGAGGCCACCATTTACACTGGCTGAATTTGTACCTCTGTGTTAGAAAGCTGTTAGTTCCACCTTAAAGGTAACTTGCTTTTGTCTTTATTGCCTTAATTTTTCCAGCCACATAACAGTGGTGGCTGCTGCACCTGACTGTGTCTAATTACCCCTGGAACAAAATGCAAGTAAATCCAGCATTACTCTGAAACTCTTTCTTGTTTCCTTGCTGGCTTCTTTGTTCATGTCATATTCATTTGCTAGATCTGAAAATTCATGTTCAGACTTAGCTACGCATCCAACCCACTTTGTTTTTATTTATCAACCGCCTAGCAACATTTTCTTCATGCAGGTTCCACAATGACTGCTTGTCATTCAAAGGTATTATGTTGTGTGTTTGTAGCTGTGCAACGACCTTTTTTTTTTCCTGAGGTAATTCATCTCACAGCACTCGCTGGGAAAAAGAAAGACATGATTTCTAATCCTTTAAGAGAAGCCACTTACATTTTTCTAGAAATCATCTGTAAAATTCTTACATTATAAACAGTCATTATTACTAACTCCTAGCAAAGGTAAGAGGAATATTGAAACCCCACTTTCCAGAGTCATTTGATTACATGAGCCTTTTAGGCCTCAGCTATAGTCTTCTTTATAAGGGAGAGCTTAAATACATGACCAAAATGTGCCTTGAAGGCTGAACCTCCCCCCAAAACATAGAAGGTAAATAAAAAAAAAGTCTAAAATTTGTTTCATCTCTAAATAACTTTGATACTAGGGCCAAGTTCATAATTATTAGCAGGTATGAAAAAAGAGTTTTGAGCATTTATGCACTAAGACATCCTACTCCAGAAGTAAATATTTTGTTTACACCTAACTTCAAACACCTATAATATAGGCATCTGCATTGCTCTTTACCATTAGAGCAAAGAAACAAACACTTGCAGGGAGCCTGTTCATCTAGCCTCTTTCACATGTACACCAGGGTGAGATGAAGAACATCCTGTCCATTATTCATTCTACTGCATTGAGCATAAGAAACCTTCTAGTGATTGGATCACATCTGACACTGGGTAAAATCATCTGTCCTACCTTCATGGGGTTGTTACTCTTGCAGGTACAAATCTTCCATGTGAAGAGTGAGATGAAGAAGGTGACCCTCAAACCCAGATGGGTTAAGGGACAAAATGGAGGCATTTTTTAGGAGACAGGAAAAAAGTGGAGGGCAAAGTAGGTTGTTTAACCCTTTAGGGACTGAAATGTGTGAGTTAGGCTCCACCATGTATCCTCCACAGTGGAGGGTAGCATGCTCAGCAGTCTGCTTTGTGTCCCCAAGAGCCTGACAGCTGGATACTGTCTAGTGTCAGGTGTCTTTAGGGCTTGCTGGATGGGGGATGAGGCTGGAGCCAGGCAGATAATCCTCCCAGACAGACTTTTTGTATCTGGCAAGGAGCAGGGCTCAGCAGTGGCTATAGCTCCCCTACCAAACCGCTTGCCTTTTCTAGGGAATTCTTGGGCACATATCCTGGTTATCCTCTGAAATAAGACTTTGCACTGCTCTGGGATAATTTGCTCCAAAAGCAGTATAATTACATTAAATGGCACTGGGCTTGACTGCCTCCACTGTCCTCTGTGCCTTTAAACACCATTCACCTCCCCACACCAAGGAGTGCGCGAAATACACTTTAAGCTTTGTGATACAGAAACACTCCTTTGCAGACTACAGCACAGCCCTCACAATATCCTGTGCAGCTGAAAAAGACAGGGTTTTGCAGTAGAGCCATAGAAGCAGCTTAGAAGAGAGATGAAGCTATGTACTTCATAGTGTGGGCTCTGGATGCTCCAACTAGGACAGGAGCTCTGCATTTTTCAAGGATTGTGAATCTCCAGTTCTGCTTCACTGCACTGCTGTAGTCACAGTGTCACACTGGTCTGACTTCATTGTAGTGTTTTTCAGAGCTAATACCAGTTCCAGAACTGGCTTTGGGCTCTTTGCATCAGAGTTCATTCCAGTTGTGAACATGTTCTTAGCCATGGTCAGGCCCATGCTCTATAAATATTTCATTGACTCAGCCAGGGGTTCCACTGCTGCTCCATATAAATAAAGCTAACAAGACCCAGCCCAAATTATATAAGTGTGCACAAAGCTCCCCCAGCCTCGGCCACATAGCTGCATTAATACTCAGCCAAAATGAGAACTGCTTATGCTTGCATTGCAGCATGTTATGGTGATTTTTCTAAAACTTTTTACAAACTGTCTTTCCCTTGTACCTCTGTGCACTACACTAATGGTCTGTCTAGGCTTGGGGTCTAGATGTTATTTCAATATAAAACAATAACTTTATAACAATGATGTACGAAACATCGCTGCCAATAAAGCTAAGGGATCTGAGTTTTGCAAGATGCTGAGAGATTTCAAACTGCATTGACTTGCATGGAATACACAGTATCATTTTCCAAATCATAATTTTAGGGTATATTATACATGCCTTTAACAATTGTTTTTGTTAGAAGTACTTTTAATGAAGTCAGTGATACCACTTACATCAGTAAGCACTTCTAAACTGGAGATTAGAACTCAGAGACATTGTGTCATTGGTACTCTTTTAATTGAAAAATGGCTTTTGACCACAATAACAATTTTTAGATAGCCTGTTCTGTCTGACATTTTCTATTCTCTTTTGTCTTTCTTTCTTTCTTTAATGGGAAATTTGCAAACTAAAACTTTTCCCTAGTGACCTTTGCGGACTTTCAGAAGAAAAGAAGCTATGATTTTTTTCTCTTGAAATGCTTTTTTGAAACAAATTTCAGCTTTAAAGTTCCTTGAAGAAACAAATAAATAAAATGATATTAAAAACCATTAAACCAAATGCCCAGAAATCAGAGTCTTCCAGCTAGATTTGCACGATTAGGTTCTGCAGTTTGAAAATAAGGTGGTTCCTTTATGGTACACATTTACATTTATTTTTCTAAATAACTACTAGATGTCAATTCCCAGCAATTTTATAGTGCTCATATGATAGCACAGGCCTAGATTTATTCTACCTAAATTTAAGTAATAAGGCACTGAGGGGATTGATAACACTTTATATGCAGTGGAGAGAGAGGTATCTCTAGAGGGCAATGCAGGTGTTAGGTGGATGCAGTGGGTACCTTCCCCTCACACCCTCTCCAGGTGCTATGAGTCACCTTGGTTCGTCTCATTTCCTAACAGAAGAATTTCAGTTAAGTGAGAACCATTGTGCATTTATGGCTCTGTGAAGTCATGAAACAGAGCAGAGGGTAGGAACTTCTGTAGTGGTCAGACCAAAGTCTTTCTCCTCGTATTTTACCTCCACTAGTGGAGCAAGGGCAGGTCCTGCCCACCTTGTGCAGGCAAGAGGTATTTTCTGAGCTAGAGGTGGTAGCTTTGTGTTTAAAAACCCTCAGAGTATTTGTATATCATGCGTGAAATCAATCTTGTGTGAACAAATTTAAGATCCCACATCTGCAATATTTTATGGGAAGAACTTCCACAACTTAACTATATAGGGTAGTTCAATGGGAGGAAAAGGGAGGGAGTCTCTTGTCCTGGTAGAGTACTAAGGAAGATGGGAACTGTGGTACAAATAGATGTTGCTCAGAAAACAGTGCACTGGTACAAAGGACTAACTTTTTCTACTGTGTATATCTCTATAAACACATAATACAGATAAGCTTGATACACATTCTTTTTTCCTAGTCTGATTCTTGGCAACAAATCAATTCTTAAATCATTACAAAGTATGTGCAATACATAATCCCATGAAGTATGCAGTCCATTTAATATATCTGCTTGTTTCTGTACCTGTAAACCAGCTTGATGCCAGCGCAATCTGCCAAGTTTGGGCCAGGGAGGGGGAGAAATGATTCAAGGTCCTTATTAAGACCTTTCCATAACACACTACTCCTGGGCACAGGCTGTGGTTACCCTCCCTATCATTCTCAAATATCCTTTAAGGACTGTGCAGATCAGGAGGATCAAAGTTTGTTCTCTCTGTACAGGACACATTATGCCCCTTATCTAGTGGAACTTTGTTCTTCACTTGCAGAGAAATGTATTTTTTTATTGTATCCATGGGAACTACCTTCAGCAAGGGTGGATGTCCAAACAGACGGTTCAGATCTTTCTCCACTTCCTCCCCCCTCTCCTGGACGGATTCCTATCTAAATAATTCCTGTCTCTACAGGTGTTGAGACAAGCAGTTCTCACATGAAAAAAAACACACACACACACAAAAACAAAAAGAAAAACCAAAGTGAAGAAAAAAAGGAAAACAAAATGATGACAAATGAGTTTACCTAGTAACCACTTGGAAACGCTACCTGCTGTCTCCATTTAACTATAAAAGGAAATATGTCATTTATTCCTTCTCTAATCACATGGTTTCGATGAACATACTGTAAGAATACTTTCAGAGCTACTCTTCATCACTAAGTCCTAAGATTTAGGATACGTGTGTGCTTGAATACCTTATCCATAGAAACCTCAGAAACTGCTCTTAAGGTGCAAAAAGCTTTTCTTTAGTATGCACAGGCATAACACAGATAATCCTTTATCTCTGGCAAAGCTGCTGGGGTTTTGCCAAGGGCATGTTTGGTGGTACGTGGATTCTGAGGCTGCTGCATGACATTGCTGTTGAAGGTGCACAGACACCATGGCGATGGGAGTGATATAGGTGCCTAGACGGATAGATGGATGGATGGATGGATGGATGTTTTCTTTACGTACTTGCCAGTATTTTGATTCAACCAGTCCAACCTGATTTTCCAGATTATTTAAGTGAGGAGGCTCAAATCCATCTGTTTGAGAAATCCTGGCAAGCAATCAAGCCCCCTGCAATTCTCCTCCACTGCCATCTCAAAATTAAAGGTAAACACTGAGCACTTCTCATTTAAATATGGAGCATCTGATACAGCCTTGATTTTTCTTTCTCTCTGCTCTATTTTTTTTTCCCCTCAGTTGCTTGAGAATGAAAATAACAGTTGAAGGAACTGCAGTCAGTAAAAAGGTTTCTCTGGCAAGGAGGCCAAACTAAATAATGACACCCAAAGCAAAAACATGCTTCACTGAAACTAAACTTTAGTCAATTCACTCTCTGAAACAAAGGATTTTTTGTAATTTCAAAAGTGAACATTGTACTTTACTCTGGCAGCCATTTGTATGTTTTTCAATGATCTGATTATGTATAAATCCCAATTTAGCATGCCTTTCAGCACCTAAATCCTATGAGTGATTTCAAAACATTAATGAAGTTTTCTATAGACTACAGCTGCGTTTCTCTTCCTCCTTTTTTTGAAATGCAAGCTTTAGCGACAGTGTTTTGATGTGCCTCATTTGTTGATGTGTATTTTCTTTCCTTTTTCTAATTACTTTGTAAATATTTATAAAAGATACGAGATCTGTTTCACATTCACACAGCAAGTCAATGCTTTTCCCTTCATTCCTGTCCTCTGCAATTGCTGTGCTTTCATGTGCGCTTTCAGACCCTTGATGGAACCCGTACTCCTTAGGAACGCAGTCATCAACACAATCTAAAATTTAGCATAAGAGCAGTTCAAAGGTTGCTCACTCGGGGGATGAAGTCTCAGCTCCTACTCGGAGTGTGAATAATCAAGCAGTTTGCAAGATTGGCTAGATTTCATTCCTAGCTTTGCTCCGTCTTTGTCTCCACGTCTTTACAATTTGTAAAACATCTCCAGTCTCTGTTTGCAGGATTGTACATCTCCTTTACACTGGCCTGAAGGGGTACTGTAAATCTATCCCTCTCAGAATGATTTAAAATTCTGCAGGCGAAACTGCCTCCTCTTTGCCTTCTTCCAGGCTCTCTGTGGGGGTTCAATGCCTGAGAACAGGGATAAAGAAAAGAATCAAATGAGAATACCTCATGGGTACACTGTATGGCTTGGGATACCTGCATTCTTCCAGTGTCAAGTGCTTCCTACTGTTAGCAGGGGTCTTTTGTGCTAAGAGTGCAGTGGGAATTGCACTTGGTATTTCAAATGGCTCTCTGAAAACACTTGTATATATCTGAATAACACTTTAAAAAGAAATACAGATAAGATCAACAGGAACCTATTTAATTCTAAGCAACTTTTCTATAGAGCATCTGACCTCCAGAAATTGTTGTGAATTCTTTTTTCTTATTTTAAAAATAAATATATCTTTATACTGATTCCAATGTTATTAGCAATAGAAAAACAAGTTTTGAAAATAACTCCTAAAAGCATGGAGGTAGGAAAAAACCTGTGAAAACCAGATTTTTTCCAAGCAAAGGTTTCCCTTGACTGAATCACTATTTTCAGCTGAAAGTCTGAATTGTTGAAAATTCCTACTCAACTCTATCCCTACTTACCCTGTACTTTTCCTGTAGGAGGAAAACCAAAACCTGAGTTACTGGGAATCATTTTCCTAAAAGTAATGTTTTCTTTTACTGAACTGAGAAATCACTTGTAATAACCTGAGTTACAACTCTTATTTCTGCAAAATAATCTCCCACCTTATACCCATGAAGTAGTGTAACCACAATCCAACACAGTCATATTTATTAAAAGTTCAATGTCACATGTATTTTAAGCAGAAGATGTTTTGGTTTAAGAAATAGTGGAAAAAGTTAAAATAAATATTGTTCCAATCATTGCCCAACCTGTGCACTTAATTAATTGTACAACCAGGCGGTGAAAATGAACTTCCTCTTAATTTTAGAGCTATTTGGCCCTGATGAACGAGGGCATGGTATGATCAATACCGAGAGTCCCACTGCACAGGGTGAATCCAGCTCCTGGAGAAGCTGGTGACAGAGATTTTAGGCCTTACTCTATCAGTTCAAGCCTCATATAAAATGCCCCTTCGTTTCTGCCTGCTGAACCCAAACATCTGAAAAAAATCCCAATACCTGTGTTTTCAGTACCATAGGTAATCTGCCTCACTCTCTTTGCTCTGAGGAATAAATCCTTAACTTGTTTTTCACTGATGATCTCTTTCTGATGCCTTGGCATCCTAAGCAATTTGCTAATGGTTGTTTTAGCCTCTCTTCCAGACATTAGTCTTCGTTCCACAGTCTCGGATAAAATAGGGTAAACTTGGGGAAATTCCAGACTAAAGGTGTTAATGGATTGCTGGATTCAAAAGCATTAACTTGGTTAAGTTATTTTAGAATAGCACCAGCATAATTGAGATGCAAATTAGGCCTCTTTAGTATGATTAATTAATACTCAAAATACGAAATTCATAAGCAGTTCTACATAAACTTACAAATAAATAAATTGTACTGTCACTGCATAATTTCTGCCCGATTTTTCCTCAGGTTTATTCTTTTGATGGTAATAAATATTTTTACTATTCTTCATTTATGGGTTATTGACTTTTGAAAGCACCATCCAGAGGCAAATGCAAATGTATGTGATTTTAAAGAATATTAAACTCACTCCACTGTATTTATCCTAGTGTTAGAAATAGAAAGTGATAGAAATCAGAATAAGTGCACATCACCCAAAACCCAAGGAGCAAGAAGCAGGGCTTGGTGCTCTATGCTGTCCACATTAAATGCAAGGGACAAGAGATTGCCGTGCTTCTTTAAGGACATTCTTGCATCACTCCTGCATTACCTATGCCCATCAGTGACTCAAAGGCAGAGTGCTCTGACTGAACAGATTTGATTAAACCTTTCTGGGAGTAGATCTATCACAATCTTGCTTCTTCATGTTGTATGATAAAATCCAGCCCCAGGCAGACTTTTGATTAAAAGTTCCCCCAAAGATTTGTGGAGAAATTCTGTTTATTCCCACAACTCAGAGAGCACTGAGGTTACGTGCCCACATTTTGAAGTGCAAATTACACAAACTGCAATTTGGCAAAGATGTTTCTGGAGCTGGGAAACAGACTGGGGAGGCCTATGGATGTTTTCCATTGGACTATCGTCAGGAAAACGGAGAAGTTTAATTTCAAAAGATTTTTTTATTTTTTTAAGTTAACCCACACAATCTTTAAAACTGGGAATAATGCACGAAGAGAAGGATAGAACTTGGAGTGCAGGATAACAGGAAGGCTTTAGAAAATCCTTTTTTTAAAGGAGAACCAAACACTGAGGTCACAACCAAGCTTCTGTGATGTGATTTATTTTCTATTCAGCACTTCTTATATTTTTGCTTTTTCATCTTTACCTTTGTTTTAGAGACGGAAAATGACTAAACATTTTTTCCTTGACTTTGGAAAGTTTGTTGCTTTGTTTTAGAAGAATTTGAAGAAGAATTTGCCAAGTAATTTCTGAACTGCACACAAGTAAAGCATTTATTACACTTTTCACTGTTAAAAGCACAAGTCAATTTGCCCTACTCATGATGCAAAAAAGAGCTTGATTATACAAGTTCAAACTCATTTTCACTAACTTTTTCCAACTAAACCATAGGTAAGCAAAGAGGAGAATTAGCCCATGAAAAATTAAAGAAGTATTTGAACAGTCAGTTCGTAAGCAGTTAAGCACCAGAGGCACAGACTGAAATATTTCATTGATGGTTTGACAGGTAACACTGCAGGGGATGACTCAGGACTTCTAACTCACTCTTCAAGCAGACTGAATCATGATGATTTTTATCAAATTGAGAAGCTAGTAGAAAATGCTGAGTGGATCTCTTTGGTGCCAGTTTCATTCTTAACTTCAGATTTTTCTGAATCTGATATGTGTTGGAAAATACTTGAAACAATATGGAGACATCTATGTTGCTGTGACATGATTTTCTGTGGTGCTAAGCCTGCACGGCCAGTACACTGAATGGCCACTGAAAATCAGTCTGTATGTGAGGCATTGTGCAGATCTAGTGGTATACTGAGAGTTCTTGCTCTGATTTTAGCTTCTGTGATCTTGATGGTCTGTGCCAGTATGGTAAGATAATAGTAACACACTAATACAGATTTCCTGCTGAAGACAATGGTCACAAAGTGTTGTGTAAGTTTCAGACTTTCTGTTTCTGCTGTCAAACCATCTCCAGGTTGAAAACCAATTGGTATGCTTACCAAGTAGCAGTTCAGAACAGAAACAGAAAGGACAGTGATTTCTGTCACCTACATCAGTGAATGTAAGTGTGCAGCATGTGGTTGCATAACTTTTAATTTTTTCTTCTGTTTACGAAGTCTTGGCATTCAGAATACCTTCTGTGCTGTTCCCCAGGGACTGATCAGAGCTGACTCTGCTCCTGTTGTAGGTTTCCTGATTCATCTGCCTTCACGGATCAGGGATTAAATTTTATCAGTTGCTCAAGTAAAAGAGATAGATAAAGACAAAGTGATGAAGGGAGCACATTTCTTCCCCCATGTTCTTATGTAATTTGTCTATCCCCACAGAACTTGTTTACAATAAAAGAGATCAATAACAGTATACCAGTATAAGCAGGAATTCTTTCAAGAGTCTTTATCCACAATTATAAACCAGTGTCTTACAAGAGACATGTATATACTTCACCTTTGATCTCAAAACATCATGTTTAACTATAACAGTCATGTTCACTATCTGTAGCATTCTGAATGTGTGATTCTTATCTATGTGTAGAGATTAAGCAGATGAGTACACAACAGTCCTGTGATTATTCCCTTTTAAATATTTTCCATTCCCTGAAAAACTACGGGAAAAGGTGTCAAAGAGAAATTTCCAGTTAAACAATTGGCTAAAAAATCTGAAACAAATGGATCATTTCTAATGACTCAAGCACTGAACCATGGAACAAAACACAGAACCACTTCAATGCAATGAGTCTGTAAGTAAACATAAAAACCAAACATTCATGGGACACAGGCCATGTTTTTGTCTTGGGGAAAAAAAAAAAAAACCAACAAAAAAGAGGACTATAAATAACACATCTGACGTGGAAATAAACTGAAGTTGGCTGAACCTTGCTCTACTGGAGTTACTGAAGCTGACAACAAACTTACATATCCATATGAAGCTGTGTTAGTTTTTTGGAAGATTCTGACAAGAATTGTTATCAATTTACAAGCAGCACTTAAAGTATGCAAAATCATGTGTTAAACTGAAAAAAAGGAATCCACTAGGTTTAAATAGTAAGCTTAGATTTTCCACAAAAACTTCATTATTTCGCTAACCACTCTAACTCTAATTAAATTCAAGAGTCATCTTGTGCTGTGTTACTCCAGCAATTTCCATTTATAACCAAATCAATATTGGACTAAACATCAGAAGACTTATTCTTTGTTTTATATTCTCACTCACACCAATTTTATAGGATTGTGGGATCAGAGGATTGGAAGACCCCTCCAGTGCAACCTACTGCCCAAAGCAGGAGGTTGCTCAGGCCTGTGACCAGTTGGGTTTTGAAAACCTCCAAGGATAGACACAGCACAAATTCTCTGGACAGCCTGCACTCTGTCTGACTACCCTCACAGTGTAAAAGGCTTTCATTCAATAGCTTGTGGGAAAATGTGTATATGTAAGCTGTTGTTTTCAATGTTGTTGTTGTTGTTTTTAATTTCTCAATAAATATTTCATGAGCCATCTGCAGTGACTGCAGAATGAGTAATACTGGTCTAGAGCATAAGAGCAGGATTTCTCAAAATGATCTCTTAGTAACTTTTTATGTTAAACTTGCATTTTTCTAAATAATTCATAAATATTCTAAAAAAATTACAATTAATATGGAGATGTATAGAGCCTAAATATTAATTAAAACAGGCAAATAACGGCTGGGGGGGAGTTAAGCAGCTTCTCACACTAAAGTGGTTAAGATGTACAGCTGTAGACAGCATGTAAAAGCACACTGTCCAAAAACCCAATTATTTTCCAAATTAGAGTAATTATCTGTAGCTACTGACTGAGGAGTGGATGGGAAGGCTCTTTTGCTAATAAAAAACCCCTGCCCTGAAGGTTTACCCTTGCTGGTGCAAATCCATCTTTGACTAATATTGGCAGAGACTGTGTATGTAATGGATTGCTATTTTTGGTATTTCTCAGAAATCTAAATACCAGTGTACAGTGCAATAATAAGACTGGAAAAGTCAGCCAGGGCCATGGACCTAGCTTGAGTATTGATGGTTCACACAGTTTAATTACTACTAGTCTCTGCTTGGACTACTCCAGTTCTTTCTGCCAAGAGGAAATCTGCTGTAGAGGCAGCAAGCCTGAAGCCGTGGGGATGCAGGTAAATTAGCATCACTTGCCTCAGGACCAGGTCCCAGACCTCTTCTATTTATTGGTAGAGACCACATAGCTAGGTCCCTGTGGGGCTCCATAAGAAAGGGAATGCAGTCTGGCTTGTTCTGTGCTCTTCTGCCATGGATCATGTAGACTTGAATTCCTCCCAGAAACACCTTTAGCTGAAGCATGCAAGCCAGAAGCTTTACTGCACCAGGCCCTTGGGGAGTCAACAGAGAAAAAAAGACATATCTGGAAGCTGATTCAGCACCCAGTGTCTTCATCCGCCTATTGACTACTGGCAGCATTTAGGTCACCTTCGCATCTAATGGAGCTGTCTCAAATACTTTTAAATTTACTCAGGGTTAATTTGGGCTACAACTAGTCAAAGAACATTATGAAGAAAATCTCATAACTCCAGCTAAGATTAGATGGGACTATTTGAAGGGTTCTGGACATCCTGGCACCAAGTACACACGTGGTTATGAAACAATAAATGCAGTTTATCAGACCTACCAGAGTGACCATGCATGGTGTGCATCCAGATATATTGTGTGGTGCGTGCAGAACCCAGCATTTCTGGTCTCCATTAAATGAATGACTGAACAAAACTGAGCTGAATGGCTATACATAAAGCAGTGCATGCTTTCCTTGAACTTAGGAGAGATGTGAGGCATTCATTATCTTCTGCTGCACCCAGGTTCAATAGTTTAGCTAATTATGTGGTCTGCATCTTTCCAGCAATTACTATTTCATATAACAGCACTACTGAGTTGGGTTTCAAGCTCCTGGATGTACAGCTAAACAGAAATGTTAGACCATTTGTTTTTTTCACATTTGAACAGTTGAGGAAAACCACTTTTTCCATGCTGATATTACAAGTTTATTTCACGTTACTTGTTTTGTTTTCTATTATGGCTCTCTCTTAGCCTGTACATACTGAAGAATTTATGGACTAAAATATGAAAACAGTGAATTAAAGTGCACTGGATTACCCAGACCAACTCTTTCTGAATAACATGGTGAGTAATAAGCTATCCAGTTATGTTGCATAGCCTTCCCTAGGAAATCTTTTACCATCTCAATATGAGTCTGCCCAAAAGCCATCAATCATTCACTCTTTTTCTGGTCAGTCGAGGCCTGGGAAAACAGGTGCATCTTCCAGTTAATCCTGAAAGTCATATATCTTAGCTGTAAAAATCAAGAAACATAGAGGTGGCTTGTGAAGTCTGAGATGCTAGTCCATTCATCTTTTGAATTGCTGGGGACACTACTGTCATAAACACAACTAACAATTAGTATCCATTGTTATGTACAAGAAGCCATAAACTGAAGTGGAAGAATAAAGGTCTATTTTGCATGTTGTAAAAACTGGTGTGATGAAGGAAACCTGCTGTGACCACTTCAACCCCTAGGCTAAATGTGCCTGGAAATTGCAGATAGTTCATTGTCATTGGTTTCATATTTTTCAGGGTGGTAGATGTATGGAGGAATTCCCATTGCCCATGGCTATTCCCCATGCTGAGGTCAGGAAAGATAAAGAAATTCCATTCCTTGGGAGCTATCTTTCTAGTTTCCTTCATGTATTCACCACTTCTCCCCAGTGCTTTATGACATTTTTGTCACTATTGCAGAAGGTTGCTGCAGGTAGGATAAAAAATTCCCTCATCAGGGAATTCCCTCAGATAATCTCTCACAAAGTGTGTCAATGCAGTTTTCTTGCAGGCACTGAGCTCTGCCCAGTCTCTAAGAAACCCACAAGCCATGTGTATCCCACTAACACATGTGAAGCCCAGGGTAACCGGCCTTATTACTGGAGCTCTCAAACACTGCCTTCAGATGGCTTCCAGATGTTTGAAAATCATCCTTCTAAGTGTGAGCTAGTCACCAAGGCTTCTTTTATAGTTAGTGTAGGAGAAAATAAACACCACCAGAAGCAAATTTTATGACCTATCTTAGATACCTATCTTAGGATGAGATGAATCACCTTCTGGAGGTGTCTCTTTCTCTACATCTACTATATACAGAAAGGCCAATATGTCTTGCTCAGACTTAAATTCTCATTTAAAAAAAAAAAAAAAAA